>HG992163.1:7894545-8145867 GCA_905220505.1 Laothoe populi
ATACATATACACTCACGCCCGTATCCCATGGGGGTAGGCAGAGACTATTGAGTGCCACAAGCTACGATCCTGACACACTTCTTTCGCCTCTTCCACATTCATACATCTTCTCATACATTTACGACGGTTGGAGGTACTTCTGATTTGCCCTTTTAGGAGAAGATCGTTTATCTGATTCGTAAACGTTCTCCTTGGGCGCCCTGTACCCACTCTTCCAGTCACATGTATTGGCTTGTATTATTATATTATTTTTATTATAGTCAGGTATTATTAGGTAACTGGAGTTGTCATTTGTTTGTATTGGTGTTTGGATTAGAAACTTGATTGGTTCAATACGGGCACTGTAATTACAAGCGGAAAGGTTTATAGTACGTTAACATCAAGCTAATTTGACTGTTGGTTAACATGTTTGACATCAGTATAGACTGTAGAGGTTAATCAGGAATATGATTGAATTAGATCACAAGCACGTTTAGACGATGTTGGAAGAGTGAAAATAAAGTTAATTAAATAGTATTGAAAGATTATTATTTAAACATAGTAATCAATACTTTACCCTTAAAAAAACACCCAACAGTCACACAGCTCTGACCCCAGACTAGGTCAAACTTGTATCGCGGGTATCAAGAACTACAAGGGACTACGGACCCATAACACCCAGACCCGAAAAAATTGTCTGTCACACAAACATTTATTTCGGTCCGGGAATCGAACCCACGCCCTCCCCTTTAACAACCGGATACTCGCCCGCTTACCCTTGAAGTCCGTCTTATAAATAAATCTAATCTATTTATAATATCTCCTATCTTTAAGAAGTATATTTTTAATTAGAACTCAATAACATTACAAAATTAAATTATACTCGAAATTAATATCCACTCAGTACCCTGATTTATTACACTACATAAAGCGCCATTGTATTGATTTAAAAAGAAAATGAAATAACAATTCTATTGTTCAGATGAATCCTTACACAAACAGTTTTAATTAACTTTTCGTTTAAAGGTACCCTTAGACATAAGTATATCGATTCGATCGAGATGAAAGTCGTAGGTTCGATAACAGCCAAAATGGCAATCATCTCTGTCTTTTCTTAAACTACGTATGTATTCTTTAATTGTCGCTTGCTTTAACGGCGAAGAGAATCATTGTGAGCAAAGTTCATAAATAATTTCGACATCCTCCGTGGTGCAGCGGGCGAGTAGCCGGCTGTGAAACGAGAGGCTGTGGGTTCGATTTTTTTTTATCCTGGCACGGCAAAGTGACCACACTGCACCTGATGGTAAGCGCAGTGTCGTCCAATTAGTGTATAGAGTAGCGGAGAGACAATCTATCCCCCGCTACTCAACACAATCATGCCGGCCTGCTTCTTCACACTACGCCATGGGCATGAAGGTGAAGAAGCGGTCGAGAGTCTAGTGTCAGAGTATTCAGAAGGCCGTAAAACGGCCAAATATTGTAACTCAACTCTAGAGACCCCCGACAAAAACCGGATGTACACTGGCTGATCCCGGAACGCGACACACTTGCGAGTGCCACTATAGCAGATTTTATACCCTGTGTACGGTGGTCGCTATCCGGGTGGATATGAATATCCTACCACCAGCAGAATTCCCACACCGGGGCAAATGTTTGTGTGACAGACAGATATTTCTTTTGTGTCTGGGTGTTGTGGGACCTTAGTCCCTGGTAGTTCTTGATACCCACGATACAGGTTTTACCTAGTGTGGGGTCAGAACTATGTGTGTGACTGTTGGGTGTATTTATTCAATTAAAATATATTTTGCTCTTATGAACTTGATTAAAGTTATTTACTGGTTCAATTGTTTTGATTTTAGTGATAGAGCCACGCCAGCCCGTGCTGCAGACAGAGAGTTCTCTACGGTTTTTTTAACCGACTTCAAAAAAGGAGGAGGTTAACAATTCGTCGGAATCTTTTTTTTTATGTATGTTACGCGATTACTCGAAGACGCCTGTACCGATTCGAGATATTATTTTTGTGTTTAAAAGGGTATACTTCCCACGTGGTCCCATTGGCACCAAGTCAGGATCTGATGATGGGATCTCAGGAAAATCAAAGAAAAACAAATTGTATAGTGACGTATAATTTGTTTTTTTTGAAGTCGGTGTACTTTTTATGAATTAAAAAACTTTTTAAGAACATAAAATTAATTTTTTTTATGGGTAGCACAACATGGTGGTACTATTGAGTAAGATTTCTTAAGGTCCGAAATATTAGAATTTTAAAGTTTTTCAGCACACCAATTGAGTTGTGCCATTTAAATTATGTAGGTGACATTTTGGAATGTATCGCTTCACTGACCTAATCGCCGCGTATCTAAGCCTGTTCTCATTGTTTAGGTTTAGTTCAAATCCCAGGTTGAGCAATCATAAAAAATGTGTTTCAGATTTCAACTAGAAAAATCTCACATGAGTTGCCCGGATTTGAAATTTGTACCAAATATAGCAATAGGCTCGCCTACTATGATCTCACAGTTCAGAAGTAAGCTAAGCGAATCTTTAGTTGACTGTCTGCCTAGCCCTTGGGGAATACAGGCGCGACATTATGTTTTGTAATACGGTAATTTACCACTCGCTTTATTTGTATTCTGAACCCAAATAAGACACAACTTAAACTATATCGCTATTTTGAGAACGGAACAGTTCGCTAAGCCTTCTCCACAATCCATGGCACAATATTCGCAACGTAAGTAATGAGAATCGTGTCCGGGTCACCGTGAGAGATCATTTAAAACATTCGCTACGTTACAGCTATTTAGAGACCGGCGTCGTGCCGCAATTGTCCGGGATGATGACGTGGCGTGTTTCGGCACTAAACAACGTATAATAGGGGCGAGTGTTTGTCTTCAAGGCTTCCGTAAGATATTAGTTAGACAGGTTCCATATATCAAAATTATCTTGCAAGACAGCCTCCGTGGCGTTGCGGGCGAGTAGCTGGTTATGAAACGGGAGGCCGTGGGTTCGATTCCCGCACTGAGACAAATGTTTATATGACAGATAGATATTTGTTTCGGGTCTGGGTGTTGTGGGACCGTAATCTCTCGCAATTCTTGATACCCGCGACACAGGTTTGACCTAGTGTAGGGTCAGAACTATGTGTGTGACTGTTGGGTGTATTATTATTACTATCCCACCCACACACCCGCCTCTGTAACAGGGCAGTTGACAGTAAGTGAGAACCTGATAGAATTCTGTTTTTTATAATAGATGTTAGTCTGAAAATATCGAAAATTAAACCAATAAACTAACCAAAATAACTATGAATGCAGAATTGTAATGCAGCCGAACGTCTATTTCCTGCAAAATACACGTTTATTATTCGTTTTTTTAGAAAGATTAGTAAAGGCTTTTACTAATCTTTTATTGTAATACACCGTCTCACTGATCGCTAAATCTTAAAATACAATTTGTTAATACTTTTCGTTCACAGCAAAATCTAGGATATTTTTTATGTCAAAAGTTTTAATACGAACGTTGTTTCACACCTGTAATTGGTGAGTAGACCTAGTCCTTAGATTTTACAATTTTAATTAAGCATGTTTCGTCTATTAACTGTTGGTATATAAATGCAAGTTCATGATCAATTACTAAACATGTGTAGTGTATTTTACTTATTGCATCTTTAATAATAGATGGTCTCAGCATGACTAAAAAAGAAACACAGATATAATATTTAAAAAAAAAAGCTAAACTTAAGTATTATTACAATTTCAATTTACAATATCAATTTACAATTTCAATTTACAATATCAATTTACAATTTCAATTTCAATTTACAATTTCAATTTCAATTTCAATTTCAAATTTTAAATTTTAAATTTTAAATTTTAAATTTTAAATTTTAAATTTTAAATTTTAAATTTTAAATTTTTAATTTTTAATTTTTAATTTTTAATTTTTAATTTTTAATTTTTAATTTTTAATTTTTAATTTTTAATTTTTAATTTTTAATTTTTAATTTTTAATTTTTAATTTTTAATTTTTAGTTTTTAATTTACATGATTTTTATGTTGCATGTTATGTTATAAATATTTATTTATTTACACTTTTTAAACTAGTCTAGAAACTGTCTTTATTCCTAAACTAGTAAGGTAGTAGGTTCGTTCCCGGGAACAGGATGAATGATTGATTCGTGTAGTTTTAATATTTAAAATAGGAAATACTTTTTTTTTTTTTTTATTACTATAAATAGGCTTGCGTTTGACCACTATCTCGCCTGATGGTAAGTGATGATGTGGTTTACGGTGGAGCACGCTTGCCTAGAAGATACCTATTCACTCTTGACTTAAAGATACCCAGATTATAACTTTCGGGAAATATAGACTCCGGCAAAGAGTTCCACTCTCTAGCGGTGCGCATGATAAATGTATTAGCAAAACGCTTCGTGCGCACGGGTGGAATATCAACCATGTATCGATGACGCTTCGCCGAGTCTCTTGTCGTCCGATGATAGAAAGGGGTTGGGGGAATTAAATTGTGTAATTCCAAGGCACACTCGCCGAAATGTAACCGGTAAAAAACCGATAAACTGGCAACTTTACGTCGATGATCAAGGCTTTGCAGCCTTGCCTCGACTATGGATTCGTTGCCTATAAGCCTCTTGGCGCGTCTCTCGATTGCCTCCAACGCCTCAAGCTGGTACTTGGCCGATCCATCCCAAAGATGAGAGCAATACTCCATGCACGACCGGACTTGCGCTTGATACAGATCGAGCAGCTGTCCCGGCGTAAAGTACCGTCTCACCTTCGCAAGGATAGCCAGCTTTTTGGCAGCCAATTGAGTTTTATGCTCAATGTAGGAGCCAAAACTGAGAGTTGGAGACAAACCAAACGCCGACCGGCACGATGGCGCAATCCCGGGATTTTTCGTCAGTTGGCGGGGCAGCCTTTCATGTGTGGCTAGCACACTACTTGGGCCCCCAACTACCTGCGGTCGGCCAGCGGTGCACCGTGCCTCGGATCCCGCTACCCTCCACGACTAATCTCCCAATGCGGCGTTATCACCCTGCGTCAGATTAGCCCATCTGCACTAAGCAACTATTCCGACCCGTCTCCCTAAATGGCATCACCGGACATCGCGACGGAACACGGCAAGCCGTTTGGCGGCACGGCTTTGTCCGGTGGGTGGTCACTAGCCACGGCCGAAGCCTACCACCAGTAAGATGTGTCACTCATTTAGCACTAACCAGTGGTCACGTGTAGGGGAACTAGAGTAAAGCCTACGGACGCGAGTGACAATAACCCCCTAATGCTGTCTGAAAGTTTATTTTATATATTAATTGTCGTCATTGAACTTATGATAGTAGGCGCCAGATGTTTGGGTTATCTTCTGTGTAAGTTTTACTACGTGAAAAAGATCATGAACAAACCATGGCTTAAATAATCTACATACACTGATAGTTGAAAGAGCTAATATAATGAATAAAGAAATGAAATTAATAAAATGGAATTCTAAATTTATTAAGATATTAGTTAGACAGGTTCCATATATCAAAATTATCTTGGAAGACAGCCTCCATGGCGTTGCGGGCGAATAGCTGGTTATGAAACGGGAGGCCGTGGGTTCGATTCCCGCACTGAGACAAATGTTTATATGACAGATAGATATTTGTTTCGGGTCTGGGTGTTGTGGGACCGTAATCTCTCGCAATTCTTGATACCCGCGACACAGGTTTGACCTAGTGTAGGGTCAGAACTATGTGTGTGACTGTTGGATGTATTATTATTACTATCCCACCCACACACCCGCCTCTGTAACAGGGCAGTTGACAGTAAGTGAAAACCTGATAGAATTCTGTTTTTTATAATAGATGTTAGTCTGAAAATATCGAAAATTAAACCAATTTTTTTAATTTATTTGTGATTATTTAATATTTTCATGAAACAAATAATGAGAAATCAAGCATTTTGTCACGTGACATGAAACACCCATCAGTCATGCACGACGTCAAAGTTCGAAACATGTAAAACGCTGAGCCAAATGAGCCAAACGTCATAGGGACGTCACACGAGAGGCCATCACAGCTGGTAGCGTTTTGGTGGGCAAAATAAAATTGGTTTATAAAAATGCTAATGAAATCTTGAACACTTATGTTTTATGTTTATTAGTGATAATATTTTTATAATATTGACAATGAAGAATAATATAAAATGGTTTCCCAAAACAGTCAACTAGCCTACTCATGATAGCCAGGATCGAATGGCACGCATTTAACACTGAGCAATGAAGCACAGCGAGTCTATTTATTTATTTATTCATTATGGACCATCAACGTAGATTACAATATTAACCTTATGTTATAATTACATAACATAAGGTTAATAAACATGTGTAGTGCATTTTACTTATTGCATCTTTAATAATAGATGGTCTCATCATGACTAAAAAAGAAACACAGATATATCTGATCAGATATCAGATATATATTTAAAAAAAAAAGCTAAACTTAAGTATTATTACAATTTCAATTTACAATATCTATTTTCAATTTCAATTTCAATTTCAATTTCAATTTCAATTTCAATTTCAATTTCAATTTCAATTTCAATTTCAATTTCAATTTCAATTTCAATTTCAATTTCAATTTCAATTTCAATTTCAATTTCAATTTCAATTTCAATTTCAATTTCAATTTCAATTTCAATTTCAATTTCAATTTCAATTTCAATTTCAATTTCAATTTCAATTTCAATTTCAATTTCAATTTCAATTTCAATTTCAATTTCAATTTCAATTTCAATTTCAATTTCAATTTCAATTTCAATTTCAATTTCAAAATCCAATTTTTAATTTTTAATTTTTAATTTTTAATTTTTAATTTTTAATTTTTAATTTTTAATTTTTAATTTTTAATTTTTAATTTTTAATTTTTAATTTTTAATTTTTAATTTTTAATTTTTAATTTTTAATTTACATGATTTTTATGTTGCATGTTATATGTTATTTTATTTACACTTTTTAAACTAGTCTAGAAACTGTCTTTATTCCTAAACGAAATTCAAACAAACCATGGCTTAAATAATCTACATACACTGATAGTTGAAAGAGCTAATATAATGAATAAAGAAATGAAATTAATAAAATGGAATTCTAAATTTATTTTATATCTAGAATATAAGATAGAAAAAACTAAGAACTAAACAGTCGGTTAGAAAGAAGCTTGATATTATAAAGTTATGTTTTTTTAGTTTAGTTTGGGCAGAAAGCCAAGAGTGTACTAAGTCTTCATATACTGTTTTAATTTACTATTGTCTTAAAAGCAGCTACAAAATAACTATGAATGCAGAATTGTAATGCAGCCGAACGTCTATATTTCCTGCAAAATACACGTTTATTATTCGTTTTTTTTAGAAAGATTAGTAAAGGCTTTTTAGTTTAGTTTTATTGTAATACACCGTCTCACTGATCGCTAAATCTAAAAATACAATTTGTTAATACTTTTCGTTCACAGCAAAATCTAGGATATTTTTTAAGTCAAAAGTTTTAATACGAATGTTGTTTCACACCTGTAATTGGTGAGTAGACTAGTCCTTAGATTTTACAATTTTAATTAAGCATGTTTGGTCTATTAACTGTTGGCGTGTCATTTAATAAATAAATAAATGTCCAACACGCAAGTTCAAGATCAATTATATTTAGTCGGTAAACTTATATATTTCTGTAATTTAGACATATAGATACATACCATACATACATACATATACACTCACGCCTGTAATCCCCGAAGGGGTAGGCAGAGGTGTAACCAGTACACCCACTTTTCGCCGAATTTCGGTCCCATAATATGATAGGGGGCGAGCCTATCGCCATACCGGGCACAGGTTCCAGACTCCGGGCTAATACTAAGAATTTCTAGATAGAAAAACCCAATATCACTTTACCCGACCCGGGGATCGAACCCGAGACCTCAGCACAGCAGTCGTAACGCATGCGCAATTACAACTGGGCCACCGAGGCATATAGAAAACAGTTTCATTACAATCATTCCTATAAGCTCTCTAGCAGTCTGGTCTACTAGAATGAACATAATAGCGCTCGCATTATACCTTTGAAAGGGTAAGCATAGGTGTTTCTAGTGTGCCAACATATCGAGTAAATATTACGTGTGTTCTTTTTTGAACAAAACTTTGTTTTTCAAAACACACGTGTGTTCGGTTTGCGCGGGCATCTGAATGGTTTCACAGTTTTAGAACCATTAAACTAATAAAATAGAAAAGCTGGAAAGAAAACATTCAAGATAGTCTTTGTCGAGTTAAGTCTAAGCTTAAGGAATTTACGGTGACTCATTTGCCGAAACGTTTACATAAAAACAAAATTAGCCCTGTATTATATATATCTGTCCCTTTGCTAGGCATGGGCTTCCTTTACGAAAGAGAGGTGTGACACTTTAGTCCACCACGTTTACCTGGTCGCGGTTAGTTGACTATACATTCTGGAAAATCTTATAGTGAATTGGTACGCAAGTTTCTTTATTCAGCAAAAGTCGGAACAAACCTATTGGTTTCTAATATACGATTTTCGTCTCAACAGTGCCAATTACTCCTAATTAGGCTAGCGCAGATTTTTTTAATTATTGGGAACTACTAATTTTGTTAAACGTAAGATTTAAGTATTTAAGACTCGCCGTTTTCGCCCACGTAGGGAAAAAAGAATTAGGTAAACACATTTTGTTCTCCAACGCGTAAATGATCCGCAGATCCTGTCCTGAATGCGTAATATCGCGATTAATAGGCTCTAAGGCTTCTTAGAAGGACCTCAATTTGACCCTTGGAATGCTGGAATGCCCATTGATTACTTTTTTTAGCAATTGAATTACTATTGTAGTGGTAATTAAGTAAGACAGTCATGTTTGACCGTGAAGAGATCATTAGGATTTTCCAAAACATATTTAATGAAACAACGGAGACAAATCATCACTTGGTGTGTAGTCGACCTACTACAATACATAATCTCGATGAAGAGATGCTTGATAAAAGTACTTTATACACACAATTTTCGACGTTTAGCCTCTCAAATATCATAAGGACACCGGTGATCGGAAAAAGATTTTTTGTCCAAAATATTAACGTTACAAATACGGATAATAAGGGCGAGTATTGCCAGTTTTTCTCCGGACACCGCTGTCCGAATATCCGTGACTGGTTAAATATACTAGCCCCATATGAAGTTATCTCATGACTAGGTAAAAGTTGAATTTACCTTTGATAGGAGTGAGCTGTCGTCCTTGACGCTGGCGTAATGCGAGTGGAAAAACTTCTCATAGTACTTAGGTATTTCAAAATTCGTGAGTGACCTGGGAATTATACCGAAATTCTAACGGTATGCCAACTGTTGCTAAGCTACAATAGCTAAGCAGTAGTTGGCATACCACTAGAATTTCGGTTTCACGTTTGTGAGTTTCTACGTATAGCCCTTTTGTCCAAAGGTAAGAATGTTTAATGTTAATATTTTTATAAAAAACATGATACATGAAATTATAACTAATTTATACTGTTGTTGTTATGCTTGCTTGTTAGATGATATAACAAAATATACTTCATAGATTTTAATGTTAAAAAATTTAACGATTAATGCACGTCTGCACTGAATTTTCACAGTGCCTCAGTTCATGCCTAACTAAGAAGTACCCATAAAAATAACGTTGCACTAACCAAAAGCGACTGTCAAACACTGACGGTTTGTTTTATTCATCATGGCTCAATAGAGATAAAACGCTCAATATTTTTTAACAAGCTCCTGTTAACGGCCTTATAAAGCTCCGATAACTCATTATGAATAAGACCGTTAGAATAAACATAATATGGACTTGATATTTAAAATAGATGATGTTTAGGTCTGTTATAGGCAATTAAAAAAAAATTGTGCAACTTTAGTGTTAACGGGCATAATACTATTCGAATGTCATTTAACGACCCAAGTAAGGTATCTAAAGTTTAAAGTTTCCATGTCATGTTTATTGTATACGAGAGAGACGGCTCGACGATTTGCCAGAAGTGCTTTTGCTGCATTGGGGAAACGGCCTAGTAACGAACATAAACTCACTCCTTTATCTCTGAAAGGATAGGCAGCATAACATAACAATGCCAAATATACATTAAAATTAGATCAAACCGTCATACTTTTAAGCCGGGTATTGTCAAAGATAAAGATATCCGTATTATCCCGTATACATAAGTAACGTAACCAGATAACTCCCACAAATGAGGGTAAGAAACCGGAAAAATGTCATCTCATCCAAACAAGAGTGCGGAGTGATGTTTTTTGTACGCCCGCGCCGGTCCCCTTTGCAATGATTTACTTTTACCTTTGTACTCAATTACGTACGTTTATAGACCTGATACGCTCCGCTGAATCTACTTACATTTGTATTGTTAAATATTTTGTTGGATATTATTTTGTGTTTTCTTTTATACACACTTCTAGTACTAGATGGAAGGCTTATTATTTAGTAGGTAATATATATGATGTACCTTGTGACTGGTAATTATTAAATAGAATATTTTAAGTAGGCAGCGGTTTTGCTTTGCCCTGGCATTGCAGAAGTCTATGGGCGGCGGTGACTACTTACCATCAGATGGCCCGTCAGGCTCGGCTGCCTATCGAGGCACTAAAAAAAATGTTGTTCTCTAAAAATGCATGTTACATCAGTGTTCATTTAATTGCAGGTAAATTATACTCTACTCGACCAAATTTTTCTAGACTCATAGATCTTCAGTGCCAAGCACAGAGCCTGCTACTGTCAATATTGAGTTGCAGTGATAAAATTCTGGGCGGAATCCATACGAATATTATAAATTTGAAAGTAACTCTGTTCGTTTGTCACCTTTTCGCGACAAAACGGCTGAACGGATCTTAATGAAATTTGGCAAGGAGATATATTGTATCGTGGGGAAGGACAAGAGCTATGTTTTGTCTTAAAAATTAATCTTGAAGGGGGTGAAGTAGCGGTTAAAAGTTTGTAAGGACAATCCATCATTTCTTAAGTTACGGATCTGAAAATTCATATTAATCCTGTTGGTGAGAAATAAAGAAATAATTGCTTAAATTTTTTTCAATCATCCATAAAGGCAAAGTACCCCTTACTTAATAAAACTATGAGATATTCTTTAGATGCACTCCCTATGAACAGTCCAGAGATCCGTACAAAAATAAAATATGCTATCACTGAGGTAATTTCATTAAGGTTTCTTATCTTTACGCGAATATTATACATTGAAATAAAACTAATTTTTACGGATTCTATCGCGGCGGGCAGTCCGCCCCGTGACCATGAAGGCTGTAAAGTTTTCGAAACGTCGGGATAATAAACCGAGACAGAATCCGTAAAAAATAGTTTTATTTTAATTTCATGAAGATAATATTTGCCGTTGACATCATACAATGGTATAAATTCATATTTATCAACATCATCGTTGATTGTCATTGATCGAGTGATCCAGGCAGTCAATTAATTGACCATTGATTATTCCGTCTATGATTTTACACATCATTAAGGTTATGGCGATTGCGCAATGTATATTGTCTGACCGGTGACCCTTTTTGAGGTTCGGCCACACTTTGGCGTCTCTACAAGATTCAGGCACAACACCTATATACCTTTTCACCCAAAAATAAACACCACGCGGGCGGAGCAAAAACTATTTATTTATATTTCTAATACAAAATATGCTGAAGAACATATGAAGGGTAATATTTTTCTAGACATGAATTTTTCATATTATAGATATTGCTATATCAAAGAAATAAATGATCTATACTGGGAGTTAGATGAGTTTCGCATTGCTAATTATCTTTTCACCTTTTCAAGGTTCAATGGTTTTATATAGGCGGCCATGTTGTCTCGAGATACTATCTCATTGCATTTAGTACCTTCGTGATTTAACAAATAAATATCTATACTAATATTATAAAGCTGAAGAGTTTGTTTATTTGTTTGAACGCGCTAATCTCAGGAACTACTGATTCGTGTTGAAAAAATATATTAGTGTTCATCATCATCGGCCTGTAGCAGTCCACTGCTGGACATAGGCCTCCCCTAAAACGCGCCATTTAACCCTGTCTTCAGCTTGTCTCATCCAGCTTCTGCCAGCGACCTTTCGCAAATCGTCACTCCACCTAGCTGGAGGGCGTCCTACACTACGCTTGCCGAGTCGCGGTCTCCACTCAAGAACTCGTTTACCCCAGCGGTTATCGGTCCTTCGACAGATATGGCCAGCCCACTGCCATTTCAGCTTGCTAATCCTGTGTGCTATGTCGATAACTTGTGTTCTCTGTCGGATAACCTCGTTGCGAATTTTATCCTTCAGAGAAACTCCGAGCATAGCACGTTCCATAGCTCGCTGAGTGACTTTGAACTGGTGGACCAGCCGTACTGTGAGTGTCCACGTCTCAGCACCGTAGGTCATGACAGGTAGGACACACTGGTTGAAAACTTTCGTTTTCAGACATTGTGGTACAGGAGACGAGAAGACCTGACGTAGTTTTCCAAATGCTGCCCAGCCCAGCTGGATCCTCCTCTTAGCCTCCTTCTCGAAGTTGTTTCTACCTAATTGCAGAATCTGCCCAAGATAGGTATATTCGGAGACAACTTCGAGCTGGTGGCCATTGACAGCGATAGGTCTTGGATCTAGGTGGTCGTTGATCATGATTTTGGTTTTATCCAAGTTCATTTTTAGACCTATCTGCTGTGAGGCTGATGCCAGGCCGTCCATCATCTGTTGCAGTTCCTCCAGCGATTCCGCCATTAAGACTATATCGTCTGCAAATCGCAAGTGTGAGATGTGATCGCCGTTTATGTTTATGCCCATACCTTTCCAGTCCAGCGTCTTGAACAGATCCTCCAGTGCGCTTGTGAACAGTTTCGGGGATATGACATCCCCCTGTCTCACCCCTCTGCGCAACTGGATGGGCCCAGACTGCTGGTTCTGTACTTGAACATTCATAGTGGCAGATTCGTATAGACATCTCAGCACTTCGATATACCGGTAGTCTATTTGGCAACGCTGCAAGGATTCCAGAACAGTCCAGGTTTCGACGGAGTCAAAGGCCTTCTCATAGTCCACGAATGCCAGACACAGGGGCCGATTATACTCCTCGGACTTTTGTATAATCTGCCTCACTGTGTGAATGTGGTCTATGGTGCCATATCCTCCGCGAAACCCAGCCTGTTCCGGGGGCTGAAACTCGTCAAGTCTTCTGGCGAGGCGATTCGTGATAACCCTTGAGAACAACTTATAGACGTGGCTCAGGAGTGAGATCGGTCTATAATTCTTAAGAAGGGTTTTATCTCCCTTCTTAAAAAAGAGAATAACCAAACTCCTGTTCCACGCCTTTGGAGTTATCCCGCTGTGAAGAACGGTGTTGAAGAGGCTCTGCAGTTCCTGTATGATAGGAGCCCCTCCTGCCTTAAGAAGTTCTGAAGTAATTCCGTCCTCACCGGCGGCTTTTCCATTTTTAAGTTGTCTCAGAGCCAACACGATCTCGCCTTGGTCGATGTCTGGCAGTTCGTCGGTGTAGTGGCGTGTCAGAGTGGCTCTGGGATCATAGTCTTCGCGCTTAGGGCACGGAACATGCGAAGCGTATAAACGGCCATAAAAGTCTTCGATCTCGGCGAGAATCTCCGGCCTTGACAAAGCGGTTTTGCCCTCGCGTGTCGTTAACTTCGTCAGGTGGCTCCTTCCAAGCTGCTGAGTGAATACCTTAGACCCTCGGTTGCGCTCGATCGCCTCTTCAATGAGTCGTGTATTGGAGCTCCGAAGGTCCCGGCGTATCATCTTTGTAATGAGCTTATTTATGTCTGACCTATCTGACAAAGTAACTTGAGATGCTTCCCGTCTTTTTGCCATAAGCCGTAAAGTCTCATCCGAGAGCTTGAACTTTCTGCCTCCACGCTGCATTTGGCAGAATTTGGTGCCTTCGCCCCTAAGCGTTTCAACCAGATTAAGTAGAGTTTCGTCTACGTCTTCAGTAGGTTCCAATGCAGCGAATCTATCTCCGAGCATCCTCTGGAAATTCTCGGATCCCGCCATGATTTGGAGTGGATTAGGTCGGAGTGTGGACTTTATCAGACGTCTTCTTTCAAGCTTAAGATCGATATTCAGAGAGCCTCGTACAAGTCGGTGATCAGATCCGGTATTAAACCTGTTGACCACTGAGACATCTCTGAATATGTGCTTTTTGTCCGTCATGATAAAGTCGATCTCGTTTTTCGTCACAGTGTCCGGACTTCGCCACGTCCACTTCCTTTGAGGCTTCTTCTTGAAGAACGAGTTCATCAGAAAGAGTCCTTCTTTCTCAAGGAAGTTGACGAGCATTTGTCCCCTGTGATTCCGACATCCAAAACCATGCGGTCCTACTCTAGACTCGCTGTTGCTCTGGACTCCCACTTTGGCGTTAAAGTCCCCCATAACAACGTTGAAGTGAGTCTTGGTGGTATTATGCAAGGCTTTGGATATGTCCTTGTACATATCCTCTACCTCGTCGTCCGAGTGTGCCGAGGTCGGTGCGTAGACCTGGATGATCTTCATGGTATATCGCTTGGATAACCGAAGAATCAGGTACGCGACCCTGGTCGAGACACTAGAGATTTCTTCCCTACGCCACCCTGGGATGTCCGATCGCCCTCGCGGTAGTACATAAGGTGCCCCGAGTCTAGGGTGATAGTGTCCTCTCCCTCTCTGCGGACTTCACACAACCCCAAGACATGCCACCTTATATTTTCCAACTCCGCCTCTAACTGCGCCAAATTTTCATCAAGCCGAAGACTACGGCCGTTATAGGTTGCCAGGGTCAGTTTGAAAGAGCGGCCTACCGTAACCCGGGGATTCTTCGCACCCCCTGCCCTGCCGTTACCGTGACCGCCGCCTTGGTCAGGAATAGCAGGGCGACCGGGAACTGGGGGCCGTTTTTTTGGTGTGTCCTTCATTTTGGGGGGTTAATGCCCATAATCGCCACGCTGGGCAAGCGGGTTGGCGATCGCAGGGGCACAGCTCTTCGCACCATTAATACTGCTGCCTGTCAACGGTCTGGAGGATTTGGCCGTGCCTTATTGAGCTGGGTTATACCGCCTTCAGCCGGTTGTGAAGGAAAGGGAATGAATGAGGAAGGAAGATGGTTGAGGATACTACTGTCACGGAAGAAAGAGGTCTGTGACACTAGTAGCTAGAGCAGTTCGAGGTCGCATACCCGTAGTCAATCCAGCCAGCCATCGGACAGATAACTGGTGGATCCACCCTCTGAAACCTTATTAATGTTGATAATTTAATTTAATTTTTATTTAATTTTTGAATATTAGTGTTGGTTAGGCCATTTATCAAGGAAGGCTATAGGATGTACAACATCACGCTATGACCGATAGGAGCGGAAAATGTATTCCTTTTGAGTTTCCGTCGCATGCGCTGCGTACGATTGGGCGATAATTGTATATTGTCTTTTTTTTTTGTTGTCGCGGGGAAAGCGTTTTATTACTGCCGCCCGCTCCGGAGGGAAGCGGATTAAGAATAAAACGGGTATGCTGGACTAGCCGGTCTTACGACCCAGCATCCCCCTCGCACGGATAATGGCTATCCGTGCTGCCACTGGGCCGAGTCCCTAACCCCTATCTACAACCCACCCGACACTACCAGCTAAAACCCCGCGGTGGCCTTCTTCGGCGCTTACGGAGCGATCCCGGGGTATTCTAAGGAGTGCTAGAATTGCAGCCGGAATCGCCCCTGCGCGGTGCTGCGTAGCAGCCCATCTCCATGGAGGGCTAAGGAGCCCCCGCGCACCGAACAACGACAGCGAACGAGGCCTTACCACCCACGCTGCCGTCCATCTCGGGGTCGCACGATGCTCCGAATTTGGGAGTGCATCGATACGGGCTGACAGCCCTCCGCTGCGCGCCCGCGACCCCCGATGGCCCCTATTAGTCACCTCGTACGACAGGCAGGGGTCACCGTGGTGGAATTCAAACGCCCCCATTCCACAGGGCGGGAGACGCCGGTCAGTCGTCCACCCGGCGCCTCCTACGCCTTCTCTGGCGGCGGGAGGGATCATATCGTTCCCGATCCCTCTCAGCACTCTCCTTCTGCGAGATGACGTTCTCGCAGAAGTGGGCCACCGCACGCCAGGACCTCCGGCTGGCGACCATGGACGACACCACGGCTGGCAGCGAGAGGTCTCCTCCGACGACTGCTCTGAGAGCGCTGCGCTCTTCGTCCCAGGCTGGGCACTCCTCCAACGTATGTTGGGCCGTGTCTTCGCGGCAGTTGCCATAGTGGTGGCACACGGCGGACACCTCCTTTCCGATCCGACACAGGAACGAACCGAAACACCCATGGTCCGTTAATACCTGTGTCAGTCGGAACGTAGGCGCCCCGTGGCGCCTGTCTAGCCATCTCTTTAGGACAGGACGACTGCCGCGACAGTCCTCAAGCCCGCAGTCGGGCTCTCCAGCCTGGTATGCCACTCCTCCACGGCGGTTCTGCGAAACCGGGCCGCAATCTCCCTCGGGGCCAGTCTCTCCTGACGGCGGCTAGACGCCTCCTCCCGCCAGAGGAACGCTGACGAGAGGAGTTTGGCGTCCAACTCCCAAGGGAGTGTGCCGGCCAATACGCAGGCCGCCTCGTGGGAGACCGTGCGGTAGCCCCTTACTATTCGCTGCGCCACCAAACGCTGCGGTTTGTGCAGCAGGGCGACGCAGCGGGCGTTCAGGGACTCGGCCCATACGGGACATCCGTACAGGGCCATTGACCGCACGACTCCAGCGTATAAACTTCGGCAAGGGCTATTAGGTCCCTCCAGGTTCGGCAGCAGGCGTCCGAGCGCGCCCGCCGCCCGCACCAATTTCGGCGACAACTCCTTGAAATGGGCACGGAAATCCCACCGGCTGTCCAGAATCAATCCCAAGTACTTCATTTTACAGCCGATGGGAATCCGCACCCCCTCCACACTTATGTGGGGCTCAGAAGGTGGCCAAATCCGAGGCCTGTGAAAACAAAGGGCCTCGGTTTTGTTGAGGGCCACCTTAAGGCCCAGTCGCCGAATCCTGCCCACCACCTGTTCGGTTGCGAACGAGGCGAGCAGGGTGGCCTCCTGGAAAGACCTGGCCGACGCTGTCACTAGTGTGTCATCCGCGTAACAGACGACAGCGATACCTCGGGGGTAGGTACCACGGAGCACCCAATCGTAGCCGATGTTCCACAAGAGAGGGCCCAAGACTGAGCCCTGTGGAACACCGCAGGCCATCGCTCTTCTGTGCCAACCGTTGGCGCCCGGATACACTATGTATCTATCTGAGAGATACGAGTGCACCAGGCGCCGAAGATACGGTGGCACCACGTGGTACCGCAGTGCTTCCATTATGCAGGCCCAGGGTAGAGTGTTAAACGCGTTGGCGATGTCTAGAGACACCGCCACCACCACATCACCCCGAGCCACTGAATCCTCCGCTTGTGCCTTGACCCGCAAAATCGCGTGTATTGTCGATCGGCCTTGCCGGAACCCGTACTGGCATTGTGCCAGGTCCGGCCCGACCCCTTCAAGATGCACGACGAGGCGAGCGTGAACAATACGCTCGAAGAGCTTGCAGACCTCGTCGAGCAACACAATGGGCCGGTAGGCCGATGGCGACTCTGCGGGCCGCCCCTCCTTAATTGTATATTGTCTGACCAGTCACCGCTTTAGAGGATGGGCTGCACGTTGCCCTCTTTCTATGATTGAGGCACAACACCTGAGAGGTAGTACGATCAATACAGGTGCGTCAGTGCAGGAGACAACTCCTTGGATTGTATACTTTTTCTTCCAAAAATAATCTCAAATGACTGCCTCGGTGGCGCATTTGTAAATCACCCTTCGGGGTTTAAAGGCGTGAGTGTATTTATGTAATAACCTCTACGCGGGCAAAGTCGAGGGCATCAGCTAGTTATGCAATATTTTGGTTAAAATAGAAAATTCTCCGACAGATCTTCCAAAACACAAACAATTTGTGTAATCCAATCTCATTTTTAATTCAACGTTTCTCATTTTTAACGCAACCTCAGGTGCTCAAGTATATAACAAAGTATACCATAGGCACGTAATCTATACTACACTGTTTGATCTCCGCCTACGTAGCACGTTAATGGGCTTAATAAGAGGATAGGTGATATATCGCCTGACAGCTTGGAGTCGTTAGTTAGGTATACGTTAGAGTTGCCAACCGTCCTGTTTTCCCAGGACACGCCGGCGCAAACTTATGTGTTATTCAAGACGTTGTCCAGCGTACGATGGATACATCATCTGTGTCTACTGATAACGTAAATATTGAGTTGGTTGACGATTTGGACAATAACGTAAGTTCCCATGATATACAGTGTTTGAGCGGGGCTTTGGAAAGTGCGATTTTGGAATTTAAATCGGTTCTAGCATCCTACAAACCGCGATTACCATGTTTGCCAACGCATAAACGTAATTTGGTGATGATGGGAGCATTACCTGAATACATTTTTTTTTTTTTTTTTTTTTTTTATTCTGGCGCGGCAAAGTGACCACATGACGGCATGGAGTCTAGTCGAGATCTTGTCGATACACAAGCGATCCTGTACTGCGCGGCCACCGTGGAGTGTCGTGTGGGTAATGTACGATTTCCTAATGACTACAGAGCTGCGCGGGACGCTGCGCATGTGCTTGGCAGCGTAGGATCGAGGAACGTATCAACTTCAAGATTATAGGTTCTGTGTCACGGAACGCACAGACCTCCTAAAGCAGAAGGTTTATACGTGGGCGAACCGCATTCGTCGTTATAAGAAGAGATGGAACAGATTCCAGCAAAATCGTGCTTTCCAAAGTGACCAAAAGAGGTTGTATAGATGTTGGGAGCAAGGTGTGGGGGATGGGCGATTACCGGATGTGCGTGAAATGTGCACATATTGGGCAAACATCTGGTCGTCGTCAGTTTGGAATCGTTAGTTAGGTATACGTTAGAGCTGCCAACCGTCCTGTTTTTCCAGGACATGTCCTGGTTTTTAGAGTGTCCTGGGATGTCCTGGATAGTTTTTAAGCAGCGTCCTGGGTTTTTAAAGCGCCCTAATAAGGTCCTGAATTTTAAAATTAGCACACCACTTTTGCTTTCGGAGGGGGGGATGCGTCTCGGCTCGCAAGTGTTTACGCTATTTTAAAACAAAGCAAAGATGCGTCCTGTTTTTAAATTGAATTGTCCTGGTTTTTCTAACTTGAAATCCTAGTATTTGAATTCCGGGGTTGGTAACCCTAGTATACGTTGAATTAAATTAATAGGTAATTTGAGATGCTTTATGCGAAATTTGTGTACTTTAGTTGGAATTCATCGAAGGTATATGCGTAATTAACATGTCTATAAGTTTCACTTTAGACGCATAGGTTTTCAATTGGTATCGATGCGAACTCTGTTCAATCTTCATTGACATTTCTGGCATAATATATCGTTATTGGATTTAGCTCTAGGTATAGGGTTGACTCTTATCATATCACTAAAATTAAAGACTTGTGAATGTAGATTTATCAGATCAAACAAAACGAATAAAATAACAAATAAATACAACCAACAGTCACACATACATATAGTTCTAACCCCACACTAGGTAAAACCTGTATCGTGGGTATCAAGAACTACGAGGGACTATGGTCTTACAACACCCAGACCAGAAACAAATATCTGTCTGTTACACAAACATTTTTTTTATATCATAGTCCGACAAAAGAGCCAGTGGGCACCTGATGTTAAGTGATCTCCACCGCCCATGAACATCCACAATACCGAAAGTATCACGTATGCGCTGTCGGCCTTAAAGGACAGGAATAGAGATTGGGGAAGGGAAAGGGGAATCTGGGCCTCCGGATATCTCACTTACCATACGAAACGCGACAGTGAACTGTCACTTTACGTTGGTTTTATGTGAGACAGTGGTACTACCCCGGTAGAGCCGGCCCAATCATGCTGTAGACAAATACGTCTACAGCGTGGCTCTACCACTTTTTCTCGGTCTGGGAATTGAACTCACGGCCTCTCGCTCCACAGCCTGGTACTCGCCCGCTGCGCCACGGAGGCTATCGAAAAGTACAGTAATTGAAATAAAACGAAGTTTACGGATTATATCGCGGTTTATTTTACTTTTTTAACCCGGCGTTTCGAAGACTTTACAGCCTTCATGATCACAGGGGAAACTGAGTTGTATGTCATCTCGAAAGTGTAGTGCAATGTTTCTATATAATCCGTAAACTTCGTTTTATTTCAATGTATAATATTCGCGTAAATATAAGAAACCAGTAAGTACAGTAATGTAAATAAACTTTTATTCATATTACTTTTCGAGTTTTGTCTACTGTTATTTTAGAATATAATTCCTACAGTAAAATAGGCTTACGTTTGTAGAAATCTCACAATTATTACATAAATTCAATTATTGTTTTATGTAATCGGCAGCTGTAATAATATTTAGTACTTGACGACTTACTTACTTCTATACTAATCAAATCAAATCAAATAATTTATTCAGTAAATTAGGCCACTTAGGGGCACTTTTTACAGGTCAGGATTAAGTTTATCTACCGGTGCTTCGGAAATGCCCACTGGTCTGAGAAGAAGCACCAAGAAACTATAACTATATGGATCTTGCAGTTACATTATAGTATTGTGTCTAAATAGGATTTCAGGCCGAAAGACATTTTTTCACACACACATGCTCACAATATTTGGCTTAGAATACAAATAAAGGTCTCAAGCGAACATCACATCTTAGTAATTATTTATATTAATCTAGTCGAAAGCAAATTACAAACGCTTTATGTAAATATAACCGCATCACGCGGTACGAGGTTTCACTGTAAAATGGATAGTACTGATCCGTATTGACTGATTTAAGCTGATTTATGCACATGCATAAATGCGTACATTAAAACTGACTGCAGTGTAAGTGTATCATAGTAGGAAGAACATTGAATTAGGTTTTAAAGCATGTTATTTGTAAGTACATACATACACAATCACGACTGTGAAGGGTAGGCAGAGGTGTAACCAGTAAACACATATTACACCGAGCTTATTCCCAGTGTTGCCAACTTGACGGCAACTCTGACCGGTTGGACGAATGGAAAACGGGAAAAAATATGGTCTGCCGGCTGACGAATTCATATTTTGGGAATTCGGAAGATACTCGATTGTCATACTATAATAATATAATAATACTAGCCCTGTATTAAACATTGTCCCACTGCTGGGCACGGGCCTCCTCTACTAATGAGAGGGGTTAGGCCTTAGTCCACCACGCTGGCCTAATGCGGGTTGGCAGACATTGTCATACTAAATATGAAAAAATTAAAGGTGATGCTAATATCGTGTAATAATAATTTACAAACGAGCAGTCCCACACAATACGAGGTAACCCTCAAACACCAGGGCAACGGAAAAAACTGTTTGACGGGTTTTGACGGAATTTCTTACTTGAGTTGACGGGATTGAAAAATTATTGTTGGCAACACTGCTTGTTCCACCGTCCCATGATGTGATCCTTTATCAGTCAGTATACCTATGTTTAAAAATTCTACGCTCAATTATTGCTCACGGCTCAATTTGCGTAATCGGCTTGATTCTGCGATTTAAATTGCAGATACAAACTTTGCTATTTTAATATTAGTATGGTTATAAATTACTTCCTTCAGTATTCTATACATAAGACTATATTATCGAAATATATCTAGACAACCTCCGTGGCGCAGCGGGCGAGCCGGCTGTGATGCGAGAGGCCGCAGGTTTGATCCCAATTGAGCAAATGTGTGTGTGACATATTTTTTTCGTGTCTGGGTTTTGTGGGATAGTCCTTCGTAATTCTTGATACCCACGACAGAGATTTGACCTAGTGAGGGGTGAGAACTATATGTATGTTGGGTGTATTTATTTACATATCAACATATAGATTTATACCGGGTGTTGCAAAAGGGGGGTAATAATGACAACCATGTATACAGTCGGTGATATTAAACCTATTTTACGGTTAAAAAACTAAAATTGGAACATGAATTATTTCTTCGCATTTTTGTAGCAAACTAAAAAAATCTCTTGATAAATCCAGAGGTTTAAAAGTAACTAATAAATTTTATAATATAATAAAAATGCTTTAGCATCAACCAATTACCTAAGCATAAAATATAGGTACTTGGCACTGCAAAAATAGCTCTTTACCAATTATCATTGGCTTTAGGGATCATTAAACATCTCTTCATAAGAAAATTAAAAATCATAATTACTCATATAAGATGACTTTTACGGTATTTTCAACTTTATTTAAATGGTACTAATCACCAACTTTATACATGGTGCTTTCATTAGTACCCCTTTTTGAAACATCCTGTATAAAATGTAAAAAAATTATAAACTAGCACGCCATAATATACTTCAACTAACAATATCAAAACACAACTAAAGCAATAAACTTTACACTATATAAAATACGCCTTATTTCATAACTTACACTTATACACGTTATTATCGGGTGTAGGCGAGAGCGTAAATAACACGCTTTTCTGAGGAAATAGAAAATAACTTTCCATCGAGCGGGGAGCGAAACAATCGTCGGGTTCTCTCTAGAGGGAAACTATAGAGGGTTCGTACCGCCACCTATGTTGCGGGGTGAGAAACTCCACCGGCACAAAAGGTGCAAAAACTGTTTTCGGATCCTTTTATTCCCGCGTGTACTTTTGAAAGCATAACAGATTGCGGAACTACTGTTTTCTCGGGTAAAAAATGTCGCCGCGTGGCATTGACGGTTATGTATTCTGCAGAAATAAGAGTGGCCGGGTTATGACAAATCTTGTGGTTGTGTGTATTGTGTGATGAAAGGGACTCGTGAATAACTGCTACTTTATTAAATACTAGTTTTGCTCGCAGCTTCGCATGCGTGATTTCGTTTACTGAAATCGCGTATAAATAAATATCAGTCACACACATAGCCCCGACCCTACACTAAGATACGAGTCTTGTGTTGTGGGTATCAGGGACTACGAGAGACTTTCGGTCCCACAACACCCAGACCCCGGACACAAATATCTGTCACACAAACATTTGTCCCGTTGTGGGAATCGAGCCATCGCCGAATTTCGGTCCCATAATGTGATAGGGGACGATCCTATCGCCATACCGGGCACAGATTCCAGACTCCGGGCTAATACTGAGGAATTTCTAGATAGAAAAACCCAATATCACTTTACCCGACCCGGGGATCGAACCCGAGACCACAGCACAGCAGTTGTAACGCATGCACAATTACAACGGCGCCACCGAGGCAGTCTATAATATTTTCAGTTCTTCAAATTTTCTTGTCAACTTTTGAAATTGACGTGTTCTTAAAACGAATTCGGACTATAAATAATTATAATACTAGCCCTGTATTAAACATTGTGCCACTTTTAGGCACGGGCCTCCTCTACAAATGGGAGGGGTTAGGCCTTAGTCCACCACACTGGCCTAATGCGGGTTGGAAGACATTACATACCTTCGAAATTCGAAACTAACATAAAAAAATATGCCAAGCCGGTCATGGCGTTCTCAAAGGATATGTTTTAAAAATAACAGAATTTTGCTTTATTTTATTTTCTTTTTTTTGTAGATCAGTCAAAACATAATCGTATAAAATCAAATTTTATATAATTATTTGTAAGTTTGTGTTATTTAATTAGTTATTGTGTATAAGTAATATTAAACATAGCGCACAATGAACAGAGGTTTTTGATAATATTTTGAAAGTGGCTGTTTGTAACATTTGAAGAGTAACGTAACGTAAAACGAAGTAGAAACGGTAAATATAAACAGATTCGTAAAATAAATTCGTCTATGACAAGTATAAATAGATGTGAGTTATGGGAAAGTTACGTTAACCTCCCAACTACGTATAAGGTGTTGGAGCGATCGTTCGCAGACGTCCTTACCAAGTTTACATTACTCTTGAATGGATAGGTATTTGGGGATTGACATTTCAAACTTTTGAAGTGGGCCTTCTGTTCGGATCGGTGACAATATATCTATTATACTATATTTGCGGCGTAGTGGGTAACTGGCTGAGAAATGAGCGGTCGCAAGTTCGATCTCGTTATTTGTCAAGTCGTTGAGTCTTGTTGATCAAAAAGTGTTTTAGACTTCTTGATAAGCTCGACACAAAATATATAAATTAATACCTATTATTATGGTAATGAAGGGCAAGGTTATGAACACAAAACGATCTTGAGTATGTTTGAGGTTTAATATCAGATATTTCAAATATTAGCATTTACATGAACGCTGCTTTACATTTTTAGAGCTGGAGTGGATGAAACAAGTCCAATTTCCAGAACAGGTGAAGTGTTTATTGATTTTTATTGTTTGCAAAATGCTTTACTTTTATTTTAATTAAATTCTATTGATATTCAAATACATTGACTTTCACCGATTCTGAATCCTTACTTGCTGTAAGCCAAAATATATAATGAATTTATTTTTAGCAACAAATTTTTTATGAAGAAAACCACATTCTAATATCTACTAACAAAATAGCTGTTTGTATACTTCACACGTTTCTATTATAGAATGAGAAATGAATTCTTTGCGTTAAAGTATTCTTTTAACAGAATAGTCCGATGTTTCGGAAGACATTCCGTCATAACTCAGCGGAATATTTTATATGGAATGGCCGGAAAGAGCTACTTTCAAATGTATCGGCACTGTTATGCACTGTCGCTCTGTGGTATTGTTTTTTTAGGATTTTATTTACTGCCAACTCCCTAAGAACTATTAACTGTGAATTGTTTGTATGGTGTTTTAGCTTTTATTTCTTAATTCTCTTTTTATTTTGTAAAGACGTCATTGACAGCTTTGACCCGATGAGTTGTAACCGTACTGGTAGTACTGTACTGTATTATAGTCAGTGTTTTTTGACAAGGATTTCTCGTTGTTTAATTTGAATATTGAGAAACTGCAGATTTCGTAGAATGTCCGTGTTTTATGTTTAATATAAGCTATATTATATGCGTGAGCGCTCTTGATTACTAAATTTGACTGCCACCGTGGCGCATCGGGCGAGTAGCCGCCTGTGAAACGAGAGATCGTGGGTTTGATTCCCGCACCGAGACAAATGTTTGTGTGACAGACATATATTTTTTCGGGCATGGGTGTTATGGGTCCGTAGTCCATTGTAGTTCTTGATACCTACCCACGATACAGGCTTTACTTATATGGGGTCAGAACTATGTAACTATTCGGTGTATTTATTAATAGTGAACCTCTTGGTGACATTCCAACTTTAAAAAACTTTGTTCAATGTGACGTCACATGCGATTTATTCAAATAGATTAAACTGCTACATGAGCCTATATTTTACTAAGCGCTTGAATGCTTCATTGATCTGATTTACTGTTATACCTAACTTCAAGAGTTATAGCATTTGTAATTTGATTCTTAAATATATTTATTTTATTTTTATTCGTGATATTGTTAAAAACAGCTGTTACAGTTTATTTTGTAGTAGATTATAAAGAAAAATAATGACGACCTTTATATGAGTAATAGTAACTTATTTTTTTTTAAAACCATTAATTTATATTATAGCTTTTATATTTAGCATACTTCAGATTATTAATTCAGTTGTTACAGTGTTATTATGAATTACGTGTTATTTTAACTTTTTTTTTTAATGCCTGAATAGGAAGACGAGCACACGGGCCACCTGATGGTAGGTAGTTACCGCCGCCCATAGACTTCTGCAATGCCAGGGCACAGCAGAGCCGCTGCCTTCCGTTTAAGGGCTACTCTTTTTAAGCCTTGTTTAAAGAAGGACATGTCATAGCGCTCAGGGAACACCGCCGCAGGGAGTTCATTCCAGAGCTTTCACGTACGTGGTAAAATTGAACGCTGGAAAGGAACCGTGCTAGACGGAATCGTTTCCAGGTGGTATGGATGAACTCTGTTTTGGTGTCGGGTGGTGCGATGGTAAAAAGGTGATGATGGGACCATCTTAAACAGTTCCTCGGAGCACTCCCCGTGGAACAACCGATAGAACAAGCAGAGAGACCCGAAGTCTCTCCGCAGCCCCAACGGTTCCAGGCTATCCGTGATATCAGGATCCCCGACAATTCGAACGGCCCGCCTCTGTAAGGAGTCAAGTGGGTCTATCAAGTATTTCCGGAGCTCCTGCCCAGAGATGAGAACAGTACTCCACGCGAGGCCGAACTTGCGCTTTATAAAGCGCCAATCTATGGCCCGACGTGAAAAACCGCCTCGCTCTGTTCAGGATCCCCAATTGTTTGCTGGCCAATTTGGCTTTGTCCTCCACTTGACTCCTAAACTGGTCCGTGTTCGATATATTGACGCAGAGGATCCCAATACCCTCAGAAACCCGGAGAGTGACTCCTTGAAACCGTGGCGCCATGACAAATGGGTCCTTCTTAGCGGTGAACGCGCAAACTTGTGTCTTAGTGGGGTTGAAGTGAATTTGAAGGGCGGGTCTCTGAATGGGGTGAAAGGAAGGTTCCTTTCAGCCGATTCAGAGGCCCGCCCTAGGAAGCTCTCGATTTCCAACATAAGTTCTAACCGTCTTTCTTCCAAAGTGCTCCGAGGGATACCATGCTGGCCGGTATACCGCACGTCGATAGTACTATCATCTGCATAACAATGCATGCTATCAATAGACAGCATGTCATTGATATGCAGTATGAATAGTGTCGGCGACAACACCGAGCCTTGTGGAACGCCAGCATTAATGGATAGAGTATCGGAGCAGCAGCCGTCTAGGACGACTTTAATGCTCCGACCATCCAAAAAGCTAGCGATCCAACTGCAGAGTCCCTCGGGGATTCCGTATGATGGTAGCTTCGACAGAAGGCCCCCATGCCATACCCGATCGAACGCCTTCGCGATGTCGAGACCGACGGCTATAGCCTCACCCTTGCTCTCTATAGCCTCCGCCCAGCGATGTGTGAGGTAAACAAGAAGACCACCAGCTGAGCAACCGTGACGGAAACCGTACTGACGATCGCTAATCAGCTGGTGCTCCTCCAGATACCCCATATGCTGGGCGTTAATTATTCTTTCCATGACTTTAGAGAGCAAGGATGTGATGGCTATCGGTCTATAACACGAAGGGTCCAACCGGTCACCTTTTTTAGGGATCGGATGGACATGGGCAACCTTCCACGAAGCAGGAACCTTTTTGGAGTTGTACGAAAGTTGATAAAGGCACGTGAGAATGGGGGTCAACTCAGGGGTGCACGCTTTAAAAACCACTGCGGGGATGCAGTCCGGCCCACTCGACTTCCGGATGTTTAGGAGCCTAAGCTACCGCCTGACCGCACACTGATATCGTCATTTTCCTTTGCACTATGGGCCAAACTGTTATCGGTCTTACGCAGTGGCGGGAGACTGGACAGGCAGAAGTTACCCTGGACAGCCTTGGCAAGCTACCAGAAAGCCCGACTGCCAGACGGATAACTCTCTAGCCGCTCGTATCTATCATATTATCTCCATGGTAGTTGGCATCATCGTAATAATATAAAAAAATAGTTTCATCAGGTCTACATAAAAAATAATAGACTAAAAAACGAAATCAGCATAAACGACATATTTGTAAACAAACATTTAATCAGAGCCGTGACATCTCTAATCATGGCACCCTTCTAAAGGTTCTTTTCATGACCAAAAATCCCGGTAATGGTTGAATAAACCGGGTTAAATAGTGAAAGAGGGTAGACCGCCGATTAGGAAAAGTACCCGTATCCTTACTTAACGTGAACATTATTCTTAACGATCGATGTTACAGGGGAATGTACTCGAGTGGTGAAACATTAATTAATGTTATGTTCGTCGTTGTAAACATTTTATAAGCAGCGATAGTCTAGTTAGGAGAAGAACGTACTGTCAGGACGAAAATCATTAGTACGAAAACAGCCCAAATGGCATACACCTCTTTTTTATTATTGCCGTCCGCTCAGAGGGGAAGCGGAATAAGAATAAAACGGTTTTGCTGGACTAGCCGATTCCACGACCTAGCACGGATGATGGCTATCCGGGCTGATGCTGGGCCGAGTCCCTACCCTCTATGTACAATCCACCCGACACTACCAGCTAAACCCCGCGGTGGCCTTCTTCGGCGCTTACAGTGTGATCCCGGGGTATCCTAAGGTAGACTAGAATTGCTGCCGGAACCGCCCCTGGGCGGTTACTGCCACAGAGTGATTAGTGATGAAACATTAGTATTTATAAATAGAGATTTTATACATTAAAGTTGAATAGTGGATTACCCTAGTAGTCTGGGGCAACATGTATAATATAATCCTGGGCCCTTTAAGCGTGATGTGAAAAAGCTACTCACCAAGCTGGCATGATTGTGTCGAGTAGCATGGGATAGCAGTCTCTAGTTACTTGATACTCTACTTTTACGGCAAAACGCTCACAATCAATGTAGTCACTTTGCCATGACAGGATACAAAACTTCTGATTTGAGGAATCATTTAAATTCAATATTATCCTAGCATAATGGCGACTTAGACAAAAAGACGATTTTCCTAAAGAAATTCCTATAAAGGCCACTTATTTGTTGTTTCTTTTCAATATTCGACCAGATTTTGAGTAAATATTTCTATTATCTACTTTCTGCTCTTTAGACTTGTTTTGAAGTTAGGCTATAATCTTCAAAGGAATACCTAATTCACATCTATATTAAATTCTTAAAGGTTTTGGGGATAAACGAAATAAATACTAAGCTTAGGGTTAACATGAAACCGTAAAAGGTAACCTAGATAACTTGAAAACAGATACAGACCTTTTGACCCTTATACTAGATTTTTGTTTGAATTCAAATAATAACCTTGCAAAAAATATTTTATTTACACATGTCAAAATTGTAACGACGTTTAAAATGAATGTATTTTTTAAAATTACCTTGTAATAGTAGTGTCACTATAAATGATTTAAAAATACATACATATACAGTATACACTCACGCCTGTAATCCCCGAAGGGGTAAGCAGAGGTGTAACCAGTACACCCACTTTTCGCCGAATTTCGGTCCCATAATGTGATAGGGGGCGAGCCTATCGCCAAACCGGGCACAGATTCCAGACTCCGGGCTGATACTGAGAATTTCTAGATAGAAAAACCCAATATCACTTTACCCGACTCGGGGATCCAACCCGAGACCTCAGCACAGCAGTCGTACCGCATGCGCAATCACAACTGCCCCACCGAAGAAGTCACTTTGATTTATCTATATTATTAATTATAGAATTAAGCAAATTTTGCTACCTGGTTGAATTTTAGACTTACTCAGAACATAGAATCTATATTACACTCAGTTAGCATTAAAGCTTGATAAATTGCAAACATAAAAACCAATGCGGAACAAATAAATATCAGTCCTTAAGTTTTAACTCAGACCGGATTATTTGCTGAAATTCAGTGCGATTGTGGAGAACAGCCACTTGTAAGCTTTAAAGCCTCAAAATAATGACGCGTGAGGCTAGTTGCGACACACTTGAACTTTGTTTAGATGTTTTAAGTACGTATTTTGGAATAAAGCCAAACTACCTGGTCGCAATCGAGTTACCACGAGGAAATCTTGTAGTTTTATTTCTTGTACCTTTTCATTGTTTGTATGGTATTTTACATGCTTTAGGTGCTTTGGTTTTAAAGTGTTTGTGTTTGTTCTAGCGGGTGGCAGTGCGGCCTCAGACGTCCTTTACACTAAGGTCTTACCGAGACTATCTCGCCCACACACCCGCCATTGTAACTCCTGTATAGCCAGGATCGACAACACCACTCATTTTTTCGATACCAAGTAATGAAACTCGGCGAGCCTCTGGTAATGCTTAACTGTATTTTATCCTGCAATGAAATTAATCAAATAGAAATATAGGGAGGAGTGGGAAATATGAAAGGCAATAATAAAGTCTTACAGCTTTTTAAATTTTATACAGTACTTATAGTGATAGCCCAGTTTAGAGTTGAGAGGATTGCCGAGACGCAAGTTCAGGTTCCAAATAAGGCCAAATGGCACACTTCTACCTTTTTATAATTGCCTATGTATTAACTTTTAATTACCACTAGCTTAAATAGTAAATCTACATTCTCTAGAATTAACATAAAACTCGCATAAGGCCGTGTGGAAGTCCACAGCTGCGTTACTGAGTTTGAAATTCATTATATTTTATGTAAAAGTATATGGTGGAGCCGTACTAAATGTTGTTTTGTCTTCAGCTTGAAATTACTGGCTTGGATTCGAACTCGCTTCGACAGACGTTAAAGTTGGTAACATTATATACACAAAACAGAAAAATAAATATATAGTATAAAAATATGAATAGTGAATTACATGACTTTAGTAGGAAAATGATTATCATCATTTATTTTAATCCAGCTGTTGGTATAGGTACGACTGTAATATAATGTCTTCTACCACAAATATAACACAATTTCTAGATAAAAAATTAAAAGCTAAAACCCTGTTAATCAAAGTCAGAAAAAGAGCAATAAGCCGCCATCTAGGCGTGCAATCAAATCGATAAATCAATTTCGAGATAAATTACTTGGTCAGCTAACTCGGTTTGAGCATAATCGACTTTTACGGAATGGTTCCGATTTAAATTTAGAATACTCCTTGGAAATTCTCAGTTGCGAATGCTATCGATTTTGAATGAAAAAACGACACGATTATCCTTGGACGCAATGGCAAATGGATATTCGGACCCGTGCCCGCTGATGGCCGACCTTTTATTTGCCGAGTGAGAAACGAATTGGCACTCGGGACAACAGTTGAAAGCGGCCGCTATTTATTTACGAATTGGACACATGTTACAAGAAGATGTATGCACAATAAATACGTCTGTTAGGAGGTCATTCGTTTGAGTACCGGTGGCGAAGGATCCATACAATTTCACACACGATTTCTTTCGGCTTCCATTTAGAAAGTCGTAGACACTATTAACAATTTAATCTTATAATTTTAAATGTATTATTGGCATAAATAAGTAAACAGTGATTATCTAAATTATTTATAATAATCAAAATAATTTAGTGAGAAGAAAATGTGTGAGGAGGGATTTTATATAAGTGGGGAGGATATTAGAATCAAGTTAGTATAACATTATTTCTTTGAACATAAGCAATTATCCAATATTCCAATTTCAATAAAAATATGTCTAACGTCTGCCTGTCTATGAACTGCCTGTAAAAAATTATGGATTACTTTTAACGTCTACGGCGGGTAGTTGACAAACAATTAATGGTTATTGTCCAAAATTGATTGTAGGTATATTTTGTTGCGGTATATGTACTTGTGTGTAACAGTGGTATGTAAATCCATCAATAAAATGATAAACCTTGTATTTGTGCCTTTTTAAATATCCATCTTGCATAGTTTTGTTGATGTTGCTAACACTTGATAAACATTTGTTCATTATGCTTTTTCTTCTTTATGCTTGCAAAACCCCGTCACTCCATAAATTCCATCTTACGTAAAATAAACCGGTTGAATAAATTTGCCAGCTTGCATTTCTGCACTGCAATACGCACTTGTATGTTGTATGTAGAGTATGCACTTCTGAGTTTACGGAACAAATATCTGTCATGAAAGCGCTGAAAATACGAAGTCACCTCTGATATGAGATGCTGCAGCTACAAAATCTGTTTAACCTGTCAAGTATCTTCTGGCCATATTTGGCCGGACGTGTATATGAAGAGTATTTGTAACGTTAATATTATGGAGATAAAGTTGATTTTGGCTTGTCATGAAGCACTGAACGAACTAAGACCACGTGAGACGACGTTTGTTATTACGAAAGCAAGTATCAAATTATTTTCTTTAAGCGCTAGATTTCTAAACTTTTATTTTGTTTTGGTTTTGGTTGTAAATTCTTCTTCTTCTTCTTCTGATGCCTCTCCTATTACTGAAAGTTGGCCATCAACTCCGAATATTTGTCTTTGTCTTTTGCGAGGCGGAACAACTCTGCAGCACTCGGACTCCAGTGCACTCCCCAATATTTCTGAGGTTCTAGAAGTAGGTATATGCCTCAGTGGCGCAGTTATATTACATATGCGGTACGACTGCTATGCTGAGGTCTCGGGTTCGATCCCCGGGTAAAAGTGATATTGGGTTTTTCTAATCTCGAAATACTTAGTTCGGAGTCTGGAATTGTACCCGATACGGCTCGCCCCTATCAAATTATTACGGTAATAAACTCGGCGAAATGTGGGTACTGGATACCAGGGATCGGTAGAGGTGGACTCTTTACAGACGTGACTAGGTATCTATAATATTAAGATAATATATAAGTACTTATATATTTTAGGCAACTTACTTTACTACCATTATTCAAAATAGAGAGCGAAACATATTTTATTTATACGCTCAGAAAGGTAATTTTGTATCAAAGATCATTTTACCTTTAGCATTTTCAGTAAAGTAGTAAAAATATGTTTTATAACTACAGTGTAATTATGGTCAGTTTGATGCCTAGCGTTTTACAAACTGCAATCGTACTGAGAATAGGGTAGTTCCCTGTGATTAATTTTGTATACTATTCGATATGCAACCACACAACCATAACCAATACAATAGGATATGCAACCACGCATGCAATATGATAACACGCAAAATACACATTTTTTTGAAAATAGAAACAAAATAGTTTAAAAATGAGGTCAGAATATTGATTTTAAAATATTAGTATGAGCAAAAATGGGGGCGTAGTGGGAACATATTACTGTCTCCCTCGCACAACGACACAGTAATGGCGATTCTGAGAGGTGACGTCACGGCTCATATCATGCATCCTTTTACTGTCATTTATGGACAGCCTCCATAGCGCAGTTGGCGAGTAGCCGGCTGTGAAACGGGAGGCCGTGGGTTCGATTCCCACACCCGGACAAATGTTTGTGTGGCAGACAAATATTTATGTCCAGGGTCTGGGTGTTGTGAGACCTAAAGTCTTTCGTAGTACCTGATACTCCCAACACAAGACTCGTATCTTAGTGTGGGTACGGGGCTCTGTGCACACACAGAGCCTCGTACCCACACTGTTGGGTGTTATTTATTGTTATTATTATTTATTAATTTGTTGTGGACAAGAAGCGGAGCGCTGACGCTATATTATTCTAAGGATGAACAGTTTTCTGGAGATGTGTAAACTTATGTAAACATATCTGTTTGTTACAGGTGCAGCACTTCAAGCAGTATAACTTTCTGTTGCGAAACTAACGTTTAGGAGGAAAAACTTTTAATACTGCTGTTAGTGAGAGTAACTACGTTAGTTTTGTTGCTTAGATTGTTTTCTTTATACGGGCTTCGAGCCGTAGGTATGTATGTGGATGAATATGAGTACGAAATAAAAGGTGAGCGTCGGTGACGCAGTTGTAATTGCGCATGCGTTACGACTGCTATGCTGATGTCTCGGGTTCGATCACCGGGTCAGGTAAAGGGATATTGGGTTTTTCTATTCATATATACTGAGTGTCTGCGTCATCGAGAATTTTATATAATTACTAAGTATGTAAGAACATAAAAATCTTGTGTTAAAGTTTTCTAATTAGTGGTCCTATGAATTATCGATATACATACACATACATACATATACACTCACGCCTGTAATCCCCGAAGAGGTAGGCAGAGGTGTAACCAGTACACCCACTTTTCGCCGAATTTCGGTCCCATAATGTGATAGGGGGCGAGCCTATCGCCACACCGGGCACCATTCCAGACTCCGGGTTAATACTGAGTATTTCTAGGTAGAAAAACCCAATATCACTTTACCCGACCCGGGGATCGAACCCGAGAACTCAGCAAAGTAGTCGTACCGCATGAGCAATTACAACTGCGCCACCGAGAATTTTATATAATTACTAAGTATGTAAGAACATAAAAATCTTGTGTTAAAGTTTTCTAATTAGTGGTCCTATGAATTATCGATATACATAGTACATACACATCAATGATTCTTTTTGAAACAGTGCTATATATTTTGCTAATAGTAAAACAAAGAATACTCGTATTGTATTTTCTAATAACGAGATTCCAAGTGCAAAAATGCACAAAGGAGTATCGTGAAATTGAAGCTATCGAAGACAAATTGTAATTGTTATTGGAAACGAATTTTATTACGGCCATGTGTCTTGTCCGCTTTGGTATTTGGGAGCCAGACTCGGCCTAACTTTCCACAAAATGTATACCAAGTTGAACTACAGTGGTAGGCCGCATAGTTTTCTAGTAGGCACATTATTTCTGAAAAGGATCCTAAATCTTTAAAGAGCTCGCAAAGTAATTTTCATTGCGAAACATTAATTCGTCCAACATAACGCATGTTCTCTATTCATAAACTTTTGTTGGGTTTCTGTGAAATTATTGCTTACTTAATTATTCTAGTCGGCTAACATTTAATTTAGGAATTTTCGCTTCATAAAATGTTGAGTATTTATTAAGCCTTGATTACCAATTAAAGTACATATTGTATCTATATTTACGAATATAAATTTTTAATTTTTGTGCAAAGCAAAAGTAAAAAAAGCAGCGATAGCCTAGTTGGTTGCGGTACGGACTGTCAAGACGAAAGTCGTAGGTTCAAAACCCAAGTGGCATACACCTCTGACTTTTCTAAAGTTATGTGTGTATTAAAATGTTGATTATCGCTTGCTTTAACGGTGAAGGAAAACATCGTGAGGAAACCTGCATATCTGAGAATTTTTCGAAGGTATGAGAAGTCTGCCAACCCGTATTAGGCCAGCGTGGTGGACTAAGGACTAACCCATCTCATTAGTAGAGGAGGCCCGTGCCCAGCAGTGGGACAATGTTTAATACAGGGCTAGTATTATTATTATGTATTATAATTTTTGTGAAACATCTCTAATACTCTTATTTATAAACAAGACATTACTTTGTCTCAAGCAATTACTTATGTAAGTCATTTCTTTACTCAAGCATCGGACGTCGCTGCTAATGCTTTGCCTAGCAATCTTACGTCAAACGATTCTTACTTGGTTAAGAATTCTTAACTATAAAATATAATCATTGCTTAAGTAATTACTTTTGCTCAAGTAAAATATGTTTCGTGATTATAAATACGAGTGTAAGAAAAGACTATAAAAATTACCAATAAGTCAAAACAAACAATCGCGGGATCGTCTCTGCGAGCAACAACAAAAAGTATCACAAAAATGACACCACAAAGACTCGTAACAATTTGATCTCGAAAATTTTCACTAGAGATAAAAAAATCGGTACAACATGCTGGCTGCCTGCTGACGGGTCACAGTAGCCACAGCAATCAGCGATGCGGATTGCACGCCTCCGCTAATTGGTAGCACTCGTCGCGGCTGAAACAATAGCATACCGTGCGCATATATTTTTAAATTGGAACTATTGTTAATTGCAGGACTACCTGAGGTTCAATAAATATTGTATACGAATTATTGCTTTAATATTTTATTTTAATATTTTAGTAATTATACTTACATATCAATATAATTGAATTGAATCCAGACAGTAAGCATATTCTTTAAATTCAGTTTCGCCTTGATCTAAAAAATAATTATCAAGTAAGAGATGCGGCACATTATCGAGCGACAATGACTACGGTCAAGGAATATGTACTGTCTTATGTAAGCTATACACGTTAACAGTAATTAGGGTCTATCTCAGCAGTTTTAGATATGCAATTATTAGTCCTGGGTACAGTTGCGTGATCTTGGTGATCTCTTAAATAGAGCTTGTGGGAATAGGTTTTTTTTTTTTAAAAAGGGGCAAACGGGCAGGAGGCTCACCTGATGGAAAGTGATCACCGCCGCCCATGAACATCTGCAACACCAGGTACAGTTTCTTTCTTTTTTCTTACCTTAAATTCCAACCTCGTATAAGATTAGATGTCCAGCAAGAAACTCTATTCTTTCCATCACGTTCAGAACTGCTTAAAGTCTTTTCATACTTAATATCTTCAAAAGTACCAGAGGAACCATACCATTGCCTATTGTAATTGTGCTGGACACATATTTTTAGTTATTTACTAAATACAAAATACAAAATCATACAAAATCGCTACTAAATGATACAAAAGATTCAAAAATGTACGTCTACTACTTTTGTGGCTCCTCAGTCTAAACATTTAGATTAAGGAGCCACTTTCACATTGATATAATTTTTTATATATTTTACTACAAATTCCAGAACTTGGCCTACAAAAGCAGCTGCTTTGCTACTAAATAAGGGTGCGAGACTAATTTACACCCTCCGTGGCGCAGCGGCCGATCAGCTAGCTGTGGAACAAGAGGCCGTGAGTTCGATTCCCACACTGAGACAAATATGTGTGACAGATAGACATTTGTTTCGGGTGTTGTGGGACCGTAGTCCCTCGTAGTGATACCCACGATACAGGTTTTGCCTAGTGTGGGATCAGAACTATGTCTGTGACTGTTGGGTGTATTTATTTAAATATCAGCAGTGGCTTCTCAATTCATACGGGGACGATATAATTACATCAGTTCCAAATTTCAGACCTTCAATAATATGAACATCTTAATTTTCAAGAATGTAAGACATAAATCTTCGAAGGGATTGCTTTTCGAAGAGCCCTATTATGGGTCTAGATATGACAAATGGGAATTTTACGGTCTTCTTATAGGTGATTTATATCTCTTACACAAATATATCATCGATAGTTAGTATTACTCCCTATTATATAGCATTAATTGTGTGATGTCATTTTATTGTATAGAGAAATAAATTTTCTCTATACAATAAAATGATTAGAACTTTTTTTTTATTCTGGCACGGCAAAGTGACCACACTGCACCTGATGGTAAGCGCAGTGCCGTCCAGATAGAGTATCAAGTAGCGAGTGATAGTCTATCCCTCGCTACTCAACATAATCATGACTAGATTTTCGCCAATAAATGATATAACGAGGCACATATCTGTGCGAATTTAATTTATAATAATTTGATTTTTTGTTTATAACAATATTGAAATATATTTATGTCAAAATCAAAATCAAAATCAAATATTTAAAATCAAATATTTATTGAATCCATGAAATGTTATACATTATTTAGATTCAGTCAATTTTTTACTCTACCGCCAGTTCGGAATGCAGTTTCGCTAGAGAAGAACGGGCAAGAAACTTTAGCGTTGCTCTTTTTCAACATTGGTTAACAATATTTGGTAATACAATTATTATACAATTTTAATTTAATTACATTAGATTAGAGCAGCTCAATGTGTGTTAAGCTGCCTTATTGCAAGATTGTGAAATAAAACTCATTACAGCACCTAGTGCCGCACATGACCATCGTGAGAGTGAAATCTCGATTTCTTAAAGCAGTTGGTCCTTACTGAAATAGTCTGAGCAGACCAGTCCACACGAGCCGCACCCGATCACGAGTAGTGACGCATGTGTCAGCCATCGGCCTCCTCAACCATGTTACAGGGAAGAGACCGACCTGGCACATGGCGCCGCAGCAAGCACAGACACTTTAGCGAGTATGACATACCCAGACTAAATACAACAATTAAATACTAAGACAATAATATCAAGTAAAGTCATGTAAGGCATATAAGTTCGCAATGTTAAGCAAATAAAATATTGGCATAACTTAATATATATAACTCTTATACAAACATATAAAGTTCCCAATAGTAAGGTAATGACTAACTTCTAAGTAATAGGATAACTTATTCCCAAGCCTTTCGGTCATCTAAATATTCAGAAATTTTGTAATAGGCTTTATTACTTAGTTTTCGCTTAATAGTAGCTTTAAAGCATCTTTCATTAAGTTCTTTAATATGATTGGGAACCTTATTGTAGAAGCGTATACAAAGCCCCTTGAAAGAGTTGCCGATTTTGTGGAGCCTTGTTTTATAACTAACGAGATTATTTTTATTTCTAGTATTTACACTATGGACATCACAAATTTTTGGAAATTGTTGTATATTCTTATGAACATACATTAAATTAGCGAATATAAATTGTGATGCTACTGTCATTATATTAATTTCCTTGAATTTTTCTCTCAAAGAACTCCTAGAATTTAGCGAGTAGATAGATCTTATAGCTCGCTTTTGGAGAGTAAAGATGATATTGATGTCAGCAGCACCACCCCATAGTAGAATCCCGTAGCACATCAAACTATGGAAATACGCAAAATAGACCAACCTAGCCGTATCAGCGTCGGTCAATTGGCGTATTTTACTCACAGCATAAGCTGCGGCACTTAATTTTTTGGACAATACAGATATGTGAGATCCCCATTGAAGTTTGGGATCTAATGTTATGCCCAAAAACTTGGTTGTCTCCACAAGACTCAATTTATCCCCATTCATATAAATATTGGCGTCGATCTTTTTGACATTAGGTGTTAAAAATCGAATACATTTGGTTTTCTGACTATTCAATAGTAAATTATTAACGCTAAACCAATGTACTATTTTTGCGAGCGTGTTGTTTACATCGTCAAGAACAGAATTATGTCGATTTGTTAATTTCTCTAAATTTCAGCATTGATGTTTGAAGACTTATATTTTTTAATTATAATCCCTTTTTAACATCGAACAAAATAGAGAATAAATATCATCAGTATAAAAATTCTTCTAGATAATAGTATCATGCCATAATAATCAATTTGCTTGTGGAAGCATCTGTGGAAGTGGTAAGAGAAAAACATGAGTTTAAATGTTTAGTGTTTCGTCCCTTTTCCTTATTATCCGTGTAGGTAAACTTAGATAAAAACAATATTATCTCCAGTAAAGTGCTTTGTTTACTGCTAGACTGTAAAAAGTTTTTGTACGCCCCAGTGGCTTTCGAAAACCTGTTGTAATCCGACAACGAGGCGAAATGAAATTCGAACAAAAGACTCTATATTTTGTTACAATTGTCTCGCTGTAAGTGTTCACAAAGAAAATGTTTGGTTATTGCTTTAAAATCTACTGATTGTGTAGTTTGGTTTTATAAAAGCGAAAGTTTGGATAGATGGATGGATGTTTGTTAATAACGCTACAACGGCTGTACGGACCTGGTTGAAATTTGGCGAGATAGGTTATAGTCTGGAATAGCACATAGGCTACTTTTTATCTCGGAAAAATCCATGCTTCCTATGGTATAGCAAAATCCTGAAAGGTGCAATAGCTTGAGATGCCTCCATGGATTATATATCTTATCTTCCAAAAATAATCTCCACGCGGGCGGAGCCTTGGGCAACATCTAGTTTAAAATATATTATATCAAAAACATATCATTATTATTTGTACTGCATTCACTTTGAAAGTGTGATAGAAATCTGTGGAATAGTTTAAATTGTTATTTATTTTACGATTGAAATTAAATGAAATGAAATGAAATCGTTTATTGATCAAGTAGGCAATTATATAGCTCTTATGACAAGTCAGAACATTAAAAAAAGTAAAGAAATTTTAAGAAAAGCATATCAGCTTATGTATACATAAGATACATAGCATCATCAATACACTAGCAATTAATTATTCGTAAGGTATTTAACATTATAATTATTATTTATTTATTATTTTTATATTATGAATTAATATTATTCAAGGTAATACCGGTCAAATATATATATATTTAAATGGGTTTGATATGGACCATGGGTATTTCCGAGACGTCGCTTGTTTTAAAAGCTACCACCGGATCCAAACGCGACCCCGCCTGAGAAGACCCGGCGAAACAAACTCAGCGGGCTTACATTACCGCTGGATACTACGCGGCGCGACCCAGTCCTGAGAGAATCCAGCAAATCAAACTCAGCGGGCTTGTTTTTGGTCCGGTTCATTATTTCTAGTAGATGACCTGTCACATATTAATTGCCAATTTATTATTTTATTTTATACGCGATCGGTCGTCATAGTTTATTATTTTTTAAGTGTATATAATATTACAACATGTCATTTATTCATATTTTATGAATTTAGTTTTTATTTTATTTTGTTATACTATTTGTATATACTAACATAGTGTAAGCTACAGGGCGCCAGGTCGCAGTGTGCAGGAAGGAACCGAATGCCAGACATCCCTATCCTCTAGATATTGTTGAACATTATAATAGCCCCTGTCCATAAGAACACGTTTAATATGAGTCTTAAACATTTTATTGGGCGATTATTTATTCGATTGATTTATTTGTGGTCTGTGTAATCCAATCCTTAGGCGCTTGAAATAAAGCGGTAGAGCATAACGGAACTCTCACTGTAAAATACCCACCGTAAAATGGGGTGAACAGGAGCGAATAGAAAATGAAATGGATTTTTTTGCGCATATAAAATAACGGCACAGCTATTATCTATAGATATAAAACTATTATAAATTTTATATAAAAACGAATCTTGAGAAAACAAGTTTCATCTCGATTTAGCTTAGTATTTATTGGCGTAAAATATAAAACGTGGTCGTATTAAAATACATACGATTTACATATTATGTCATCGTGTAGAATGAAAGCAAAGAGAATGAAAAATAAAAGAAAAAAATGTTCTACTGAATTAAGTATAATCCGTCAAGGTAGCAAATAAAGTAACTCCCCATATCTGCCTAGATTTTTGGTATTATGGAGTTTTTAAAAATAGAATGTCTGCTACAGAGGAGCATTTTAGAATTTTATATATTTCAATAGTAACATTGCAATACAATATATACGTTATAAATAGCATATAAAATCCTTATCCTGATTTAAAAGTACTTCAAATGTAATCTAAGTTTGAAATTAAATTTCGAACGTACAGTAATCCGTTAAACTTTTGAGGTTTACACACAGAATTTTGATATAATAAGAATTAAATTTAATTCGGAAAATACTCGCACATATTAACGTAAGACTTAACGCGTTGTTAATTATATGGCTTCACGTTCGAACTAATTAACTTTGTCAAATATACTCCGGAGTGTAGCTACTGATTGCCTGAGACAAGAGGTTAAGACCTTCGATTATTGTGCCACGCTGCAGAGACGCGGGTCATGTGTAGATACTTTTAATAGGGATTTAATATATATGTGTTACTGATTCGCCCCTCTATCGCTTTACGATCGTAGTAAGTCTGTCATTAGCTGTAATGCTGTAGTTTGGGTGTTGCAAGCGTCCATAAGCTACGGTAACCGCTTACCATTAGGCGGGCCGTAAACTTGTTTGCTACCATCGTGTTATAAAAAATATATATGTATATTAGAAAAATGAATCGTTTAGTCAATACTTAACCTTGTTGAATCTAGCGTCATAATTAAGCATAAATAGTGCTAGCAAGCGTACAGTACAACACAGCTAGTAAGCTATGAACCATATGCATTTGATTCTTAGGTTTGAAAAAGTTTTTTAATTTAAAAAAGTACACCGACTTCAATAAATTATGCGGCCCTATAAAATCTGAGGGTTGCCTTCGATTTTTCTGAGATCCCATCATTAGATCATGACTTGGTGCCAATGGAACCACCTGGGAAGTATACCCTTTTAAACAAAAAAATAATTTCTCGAATCGGTCCAGGCGTCTTTGAATAATCGGGGAACATACATAAAAAAAGATTCCGACGAATTGAGAACCTTCTCCTCTTTTTGAAGTCGGTTAAAAATATTACAAAAAGAATAAATGTTTTTGTAAGAATGACAGTGGAAACTTGACTTATCGATGGAAATCTCACTACATATCGTTTTTGTCTGAGAAATGATTTTCTCTTTCTTCACGGCTTTCGTCTTTCTTATATGTAATATTGTTCGCGAATTCAATTTTAGACCTAGGTTTGAAAAAGGTTGCTCATGGATTGGGGACCGTTTTATTAAGTTTAAAAGTTTTTGTATAACATAAAATGTCTGGAAAAAACTAGAAGATATTCTAGTTTTTTTAGACATTTATTATTTAGGATTCTCAGAGATATCTCTCTCTAAATAATTCATATCTTGTATAATATTATAACTTGTTTATTAATACTGCCATACCACATAAAATTCCTTTATATTTATTTATTAGGTTAATTATATTATATTGTTTGAAACAATTTTTTTCATCACTTACCATCAGGCTAGATAGTGGTCAAATGCAAGCCTATTTCGGTAAAAAAAAACTAAAAAATATAGTTTTACACATTTCTTTTAAAGGCGCTTAGCTTTTTTACCTTTTACACAGGAACAATTACATTCTCATAGAGTTTTGGCATGCTACAAATGAAAATGTAAGCAAGTAAAAGTGCACGAATGTGACCACTTAGAGAATACTACCACAACCATAGGACGAATGTAAATAGACAATATTTTTTAAATTATTTTTACTAATGTGCTGCCTATACTTTTTCATTGCATTGACGTGAAATAAATATAACAAAACGAGTATTTATATTCCATAAGGAAACTTTAGTCGAAAGATCTATTACAGAAATTCTACTTTCACGTGCTTAGATGAAATACAGCCCACTTTTTTAAGGGCTTACACTAAATACCTGCTGGATTGACCCAAAATCCCTTAAGCTAGCCTTTTTATCTCAAATTTCCTTTTTGTACAAACGGAACGGACGAACTCCCTGTTGTTATTTAAAATTTGTGGTCATAAAAAAAGACAAGATGAGACTAAAGAAAATAAAAGAATGAACTGACAAAAATGTCACAAAATCTTTGCTAGAGATATACATTGGGAAAGGAAATAGTCCTGTGTAGATGAAACTTAAAATATAACCATATAAATAAAAAAAAATTATAGCACTTGAAAAAATACTTATAAATGTCGTTGAAAAACAAGCTATACATATTATTACATTCTTTTTGAATAATTCTTACGAGTTGATCCATACCATATACAAATTCATTAACTGCAAAGGTCAACGCATAGATATCCTAAAATTAAGTTACAGTAATTACGCTGGATATAATAAAAAAAAACATGATTTTTCTAAATACATTTTTGTATTTATTTATTTATTTATACTCTTTATTGTACACTGGAATACATGATATTAAACACACAAAAATAAAATTAAAAGTACAATTGGCGGTCTCATCGCTCTCGGCAATTTTTTCAAGACAACCATGGGATGGAAAATTTGTAAAGGGAGAAGAAAGAGGGGAGGGCAGACTGTACCACAATATTTAGCTATAATTCAAATAATTTATCCAATATATTGTTGTTTTAACTTCATTATTTCGAGACAAAAATAATCCTATAAGTTTGGAAGTATGCGTCCTTTCAAAGAGTATAATCCTCGAATCGTGAGCAGCAAAGTATTGGGAACAGTTACATAATGATGTAACAAAAGCGACTTAAAAGGCCCCTTGATGTCGAAATCATATTTTTTATCACACAACGGGGCATATTTCAAGAATATCAGCGTGTTTAGTAATTGATTTTATCTTGACCTTATGACTTTGTTATGAACTTGACAGTGCAACTTTAATTTTCTGTTAAATCAGCTGTTTTATCGCGTAACATAGAAAAAGCAGGCATTCTGGCCGCTTCGGTCAACCACACAGTCTACTGCTATGGACGAGTGTTCACTATTGTTTCTTTGATTGAGGAGAAAGATGACTAAACTAATTTAGCACGTGTAAAGTGGAAAGCCAATCTGTTCGAGTAAGAACATTAATTGAGAGACATAGTTGCTGGTGGTAGGATATTCATATCCACCCGGATAGCGACCACCGTACACAAGGTGTAAAACCCGTCATAGTGACACACGCAAGTGTGTCGTGTTCCGGGATCAGCTAGTGTACATCCGGTTTTTCTTGGGGTTCTAGAGTTGGAGTATAATGTTTGGCCATTTTGCGGCCTTCTGAGTACTCCGACAATAGACCCTCGACCGCTTCTTCACCTTTTTGCCCATGGCGTAGTGTGAAGGAGCAGGCCATGGCAGGCATGATTGTGTTGAGTAGCGGGGGATAGATCGTCTCGCACTACTCGATACTCTAATTGGACCGCACTGCGCTTACCATCAGGTGCAGTGCGGTCACTATGCCGTGCCAGGATAACAAAAAAAAAGAAAAAAAGGTTGCTGTAGATTATTTTACAAACGAGGCACGTGAATTGTACGTTTGACTGGAGAACGCGGAACACTTGAGAGCACAGCCTCTTGTAATCCCTTAATACTCCTGTTAGCTTCAGTATATATTATGTAGTATTTATACGTAGAACGCTTCTGACATGTTGATCTGGAATGCTTTAGGGGGGACCTATGCTCTGCAGTGGACTTCTAAAGGCTTCTGATGATGATGATGATGTATAATCGTGATTTAAAGTATATTTAATATTTCAAAAACATTTGCAATATGTTAAGTAATGGTTTCTTATGTTTACGCGAATATTATATATTGAAATAAATCTAATTAAAAAACTAAAAAAAACCGCGATAGAATCCGTAAAATTCGTTTTATTTCAATATATGTTAAGTACTCTAAAAACTGACCAACTGACTCAGTGGCTTATTGGGCTAGTAACCAGCTACGAAACGAGAGACCATGGGTTCAATTTTCGCACTGAGACGAATGGTGACAGATTGGTTTTGAGTCTGAGTGTTGTGAGATCGACAACTCGTAGCTTCTGATAGCCATGACAGAAGATAATTATATTTTGCTGTGGAGTCGGGGCTATGTGTGTGGCTGTTTGGTGTTATTATTTATCGCGGCTTGCTAAGCAATCTTAATTTCTCTGATCAAATAAATAAATAGCATAAAGAGGATACAATTTATTAAATTACTACCGTTTCAGAATGCAATTATTGAGAAGTGGCAGAAATAAGTGTATTAGCATTTTATTAATTTATCAATATACTATTATATGTACGTATAAAGACATTATTAAATTAAATATACACAAACGGGCCCATCACAATTTTCTTATAGAGTAGATATTTTATAAAGTGTACCAAAGTTACATATATATACATATACACTCACGCGTGTAATCCCCGAAAGGGTAAGCAGAGGTATAACTAGTACACGCACTTTTCGCCGAATTTACTACGGTCCTATAATATGATTGGGGGCGATCCTAACGCCATACCACCAATTCCAGACTCCGGGCTGATACTGAGTATTTTTAATATAAAAACCCAATATCACTTTACTCGACCGAGGAATCGTGGTGTCTACTACCCCGGCCCGAACCAAGAGGTTCGCAAACTCGTATTTTTGCCGCACCATCAAGCTGTGGAACAGTTTGCCAGCTACCGTGTTCCCTCCTTCCTATGATCCTGGGTCCTTTAGGCGTAATGTGAAGAAGCTAAACAGCTGGCCGGCATGATTGTGTTGAGTAGCGAGGGATAGATTGTCTCTCGCTACTTAATACTTTAACTGGACGGCACTGTACTTACGATCAGATGCAGTGTGGTCACTTTGCCGTGCCAGGATAAAAAAAAACGAACCCAAGACCTCATCACGACAGGCGTAACGCATGCGCAATTCCAACTGTGCCACCGAGGCAGTCTAAGGTGCCAAACCAGTGTGCCAAAGTTAAGCTCAAATATAAAGCCTTAGGTTATACTTAACAATTTGTGTACGTTTTATAAGGATAATATAAATAGTTATTGGAAGCAATTTGTATATTAAATTAGACACAAACAAGATTGTCGACGGATTAATAATTAACCTACAAATGGTCGTTTTTAGGTATGCGAACTTTTATTAGGCTAGCCAGATAAGCCAGAATTCTAATTTCCTTTAGGGTGTATCCGATAAATTTTAAGTGAATAAACTAATGAAACAAAAGCGTAGGCAGAGGACAAATATTGAACGGAAAAACAATTTATATTTGGCCTCCATGATATTTAGTAGGCATATATCCGGAATAAATTATAATACATAATAATAACACAAGCCCTGTATTAAACATTGTCCCACTGCTGGGCACGGGCCTCCTCTACTAATGAGAGGGGTTAGGCTTTAGTCCACCACGCTGGCCTAATGCGGGTTGATAGACTTCACATACCTTCGAAATTCGAATGTATTCCTTCACGATGTTTTCCTTCACCGTTCGAGCAAGCGATAACCAACGTTTAATACACACATAACTTTAGAAAAGTCAGAGGTGTATGCCACTTGGGTTTCGAACATACGACTTCGTCTTGACAGACCGTACCGCAACCAACTAGGCTATATGTAAAAGAATTACATCTGGTATAAACTTGTAATATTGAAAAGATAACACATATTGAAAATTAACACATTTGAATTAATCCCTGACTTAAGTACCTCATTTTTACCCTGTCACGGCAAAATGACCATACTCCTGATGGTAAGCGCAGTGCCCTCCAATTAGAGTAGCGAGTAGCCAGAGACGATCTATCCCCCGCCACTCAACACAATCTCTGAACTCATTTATGCGTTAACATTAAATAAACTGATTTATTTTGACTAAGCTTCAAAAAGCATGAAATAGTTCAACTTTATCATCAGATTTTCTGACTTGCGAAAGAAAATCGGTCACTACTTTATTCTTTTATCAAATGAGTTTTTGTCGCCAAATTGTACACAAAGTTTCTGCTAGTTTCGCGATTTTCAACGATCCTTGTTTGGAGTTTTCACGTAGAAATTCACTCTACCGATAGCCCGTTAAGCTGGATAGAAAATTGCAACTTCGATTGTTACGCGGTGTGACTTCAACTTTTTGTTCTTTAACTAAACACTGTTTCTTGTTATTTTCACTTGGAAATCACTATAGGAAATCTGTTAAGGCTTGGTCTTCTTTCTCTGGACTTAACCGGTTAGAAATCGGGCCCTTGACCTGGTAAGGCTACCACTACTAATTATGTCAAATTAGTAATTATGTCAACATTGTACGCATGTAATCATATAATATTCTCTACATCCAATGTGCGTGATATAATACGCTTATTCGTTGATCTACACCAATATGAAATTGATATGAAAATCAATTATTTCGAAATAAATATTTTATTTCTTGATAGATAGATAAAAAGTTTATTTAAGCAACAATGCATACACAATTAAACTTAACTTAAAAGAAGACAAAAATAACTATAAACTAATTACAGTCTAATGTACATACATTGCGGCCGAAATTAGGCCCCAGCTCAGCATGATGCTTTGCTCCTAAAAGCAAAGCGCTGGTAATTTTGCTGGTGCCTAGTTACTTATACGGCAATTACATAGTAGACCAAGATAGATTCTTCACGATATTTTCCTCCTATTGACTGCCTCGGTGGCGCAATTGTAATTGCGCATGCATTTCGACTGCTGTGCTGTCTCGGGTGTGATCTCCGGGTCGGGGAAAGTGATATTCGGTTTTTCTATTTAGAAATGCTCAGTATCAGCCTGGAGTCTGGAATTGAGATGGGTATGGCGATAGGCTTGCCTCCTACCACATTATGGGACCATAATAAATACGGCGAAAAGTAGGTGTACTGGTTACACCTCTGCCTACCCCTTCGTGGATTACAGGCGTGAGTGTATATGTACGATATTTTCATTCGCTGTTTAAGCAAATGAATATGAATGGATACACATTTAACTTCGATAATACAATGTGTGCTAATTGAGCTGGTTTTAAACCTGACTTTCGTCTTGGCAGTCTGTACCACACCTAAGCTATCGCTGGTTTTCTTCATATCTTATAAGATACAGTAATTTTGAAACCCAAGAGTATTAAACTTCGAAAAGTCTTCACGCTTCATAGTCGAAGTACTACACCAATGAACCGACAAAACGATTTAAGGTCGAGAATTGCAATTACAACTTTAATCATTAAGAAAATTATGAACTTTCACCGGTTAAGTCCTATCACTAGATCAAAGCATAGAAAACTCACCCTTCAGAATATTGTTAGAAAACAGCTAGCACACGTGTGCCCTGGTTATTGGGGCGGAAGTATATTGCCCTGTATGACGTAGAATTTACTGGTCATTTGTCGAGACTTCGGTGCCGTAAGTATTCTATTTTATGTATAGCTATTGACATATTAGCGAGTTCATTAACTCGGCCTGCAATTAATGTGCGAACAATACCCACTATAGTTCAATATTTCTTTTCAACAACCTAACAATCACACATTATCCCCGACCCCACAGTGAGATATTGTTATCTTGTGTAGTATAGGGAACTGCGAGAGACTTTCGGTCTCACAACATCTAGACTCGAAATACATCATTGTCACACAAACGTTTGTCGCGGTGAGGGAATTTTAACCCACGATCTCACGTTTCATAGGCACCCGCTGTGCCACGGACGCACGATATAGATTGTGCATTTCTCGGAAATACTATAGTTTTGGTGTTTTTTTTTAATTTATTTATTTGAACTAACATCTATCATTCCTGCTAAAGAATTACGTAGAATACATTACAGCTATTTCTTATATCAATAAAAAAATGCCTTTCGAAATAGGTCACCATAGGTCTCAATACTAAATGATAATGATGTTGAAAATGTTGTGCGATCAAAAATTAAACGTAATTTAAATTACTCAACGTCAGTTTTATTAGTTCTTTGAGTAACGTAACAAAAAAGTACAGGATAAAGGCATACATCCCTTTAACGAATCATGTTCTGGAAAGTGGGGCCTCTGCACTTTGGTCGTCTTCTTTAGATATCCTGTTCTATCTCTGTGAATTCCAAAGGCCTTCTTTGTGATAACCAAGAGTTTCTATTGAATTGCATTTCGCACTTTCCTGACAGTATCTATAGTTATTATATAGAGGTTGTTTATTTGTATGTAGCGGGTAATCTCTGGGACTATAGAACCGATTCTAAAAACTCCTTCACTAATAGAAAGCTGCACCATCAATGCATAATGTAGGCTATATTTTATGATACATTTAAGTTATTAGTTTAAATTCTCAATATTTGTAAATCAAGTTGTAAGAAAACACGCTTTTTCAATAGCTTATATTGTTATATGTTATGTTAATTCAATGCAATGTGGAGCTCGAGGAAAACTCGATTTATCAACAAAAAAACTATTCCAGTACTCCACGCTATTTGTATAGTTTAATTTCCGCTGACACGATTCTTGGCGTGCTTGAAGCAGTTTCGTGGAACTATTTGCATGTACACATTAAAATATAAAGGTGTTACGTTGATAAATGAATTGACGTGCGAATGTTTTCGAGTTAATTTTTTACATAGTATACTCACGCTTGTAACCCTCTCGGGGGTTGAAAGAGGTGGGTGATCTGTAACCAGTACACCTTATCGCAGAATTGATTAAGGTCCCATAATATGATAGGAGGTGAGCCTAGCGCCATACCAGGGTCAATTCCAGACTCCGATCTGATGCTGAGTATTTCTAAATAGAAACACTCAATACCACAGCACAGCAGTCGTAAGACATGCGCAATTACAACTACGCCACCGAGGCAGTCACTTTTTAATAATGATTGAAGTATTTTTTTTATTGCATAGTCCGACAAACGAGCATGTGTATCACCTGATATTAAGTGATCTCCACCGCCCATGAACATCCACAATACCGAAAGTATCATGTATATATCATGTCGGCCTTAAAGGACAGGAATAGGGATTAGGGAAGGGGAGGGGGAATCTGGGCCTCCGGATATCTCACTTACCATACGAAACGCGACAGTAAACTGTCACTTTACGTTGGTTTTCTGTGAGACAGTGGTACTACGCCGGTCGAGCCGGCCCATTCATGCTGCAGACAAATATGTCTACAGCGTGGCTCTACCACTATAAAAAGTTTATTTATAAGTATTTACGGTATTTTAGTCTACCCATAGGTTCTGAAGGCTTCATTATTATTGCTCCTGTTCATAATCTCACCATATAACTACTATGAGCTATTTATCCTATAATTGATTATGTTTAAAAAAGCCGAGATAATTTTTAACTAACTATATTGACAGTATTTTTTAACCAAATATATCTGCTCGCCTGACCGCCTATTTCACGTACTAGTAATTGCGTACGCGGTACGACTGCTGTGCTGAGGTCTCGGGTTCGATCCCTGGGTTGAGGTAAAAGTGATATTGGTTTTTTCCTCTACAGTACTCAGTTTAGGACTGAAGTCTGGAATTGTGCTCGGTATGACGATAGACTCCCCCCTGCCACACCATGAATATATATGAAATGAAATCGTTTATTGATCATGTAGGCAATTACATAGCTCTTATGACAAGTCAGTACATAAAAAAAACGTAAAGAAATTTAAGAAAAGGGATATCATCTAATGTATACATAGCATACATAGCATCATCAATACACTAGCAGTTACTTTATTCATTTATAAGGTATTTATAATTTTCATTTTTAATATTATTCAAAGAAATACCAGTCAAATATACATATTTTAAATGGGTTTGATATGGACCATGGGTATTTCCGAGACGTCGCACGTTTTAAAAGCTACCACCGGATCCAAACGCGACCCAGCCTGAGAAGACCCGGCGAATCAAACTCAGCGGGCTTGTTTTTGGTCCGGTTCATTATTTCTAGTAGATGACCTGTCACATATTAATTGCCAATTTATTGTTTTATATTTTATACGCGATCGGTCGTCATTGTTTATTATTTGTTATATTTTAAGTGTATTCAATATTACGACATGTAATTTATTTATTAATTCTGTATACACACGGTAATAGGCTTGCAGCGAAATGTGGGTGTACTGGTTAGACCTATGATTACAGGCGTGAGGGCGGTACAATCAGCACCATCGTATTTAATTAACTAGCGTCCATACTTTTCCTAACCGTTTCTATTTAATATTTAGTAATTAAATAGTTACTGGTTAAACCTCTGCCTACCCCTTCGGGGATTACAGGCGTGAGTGTATGTATGTAATTATATAATTGTCATAGAGCTAAAGAGGAAACGGTAGGCAGCGGCTTTACTGTGCCCTGACATTGCAGAAGAATATAGGCGGCGGTGACTACTTACCATCAGATGGCCCGTCTGCTCGTCTGCCTATCGAGGCACTAAAAAAAAGAAAACAAATTATAATTTTCCTTTTTTTTGCAACATTTTAGCACCTAATAACTCATGTGCTACAAGATAAAAGCTCAATAATGTAGTTTAGAAAAACCTTTTAGACGGCTCGATATATTCCCATACAAAATGTTCATGTAAGTAGCGACGTCGGTTTTACGGTGAAGGGGTAACAAAAAAATGTATCCATTATGAGTGAGAATAAACAATATACCTTACCACACGTCCGCCGCACATTGTTACAGCAAAATTCATGATTTAGTCATTTAAGGATAAAACTGTAAGACAATTTTAACAATATTGTAAACAAAATTTAAATCTAGATTGTGTCAATTTTATATTTAGCTCTCTGTTTTTGTCTTATTAATCACGCTACCAGTGTATGAGATGTGTTGAATAAGTTATTCAACACATAAATATTATTGAATAAGTTAATTATACCATCTCATGGTAAATTACGTACACTTAAACCTATATGGAATATATTTAATGTTATATTCAATCAGGGCTATGTTTCAGCTGTAGATTTTTTTCCACGTAAGGGGACCACACTGCACCTAGTGGTAAGCTCAGTGCCGTCCAGTTAGAGTAGATACTCTAACTGGACGACACTGGACTGGTTCTCTCTCTCTGTCACTACTATCTACTAGTGAGAGACAATCTATCCTCCGCTACTAACACAATCATGCCGGCCTGTACTACATTGTAAGAATTTTGTTGGGATACATTTCACGATCCAGAGTCCCGAGACAGAGTCTGTCCATTCAACTCACAAGCCATCGTCAATTATTAAATCCATACTAATATAATATATAGGTCGGCAGGCGACCTAAAAATGTAATTAGAACGCTAAACCGATTTCAATAACTTAACGCTGAGCTAAAATCCATAAAATTGGAAATATTCCATAGTACCTTATTTCTGTATAGTATCAGCGGCATATTATGTTCTGGTTTTCCACACCGTTGCTTTTTTTGTGCAAGTCCGTTAGCATATACTGTAATATATCTTATAAATGCTGCCTTATGCCATATATTGGAGGCATGTACTGCATATTTAGCTCCCCTTTTATGTAACTATGGTTATATGGTATTTTCAGTGAGGAATTAATCATAGAAAAATAAAAAAAAAAAATTATTTAAAGAAGTAAATGTATGTGCTGTTCGTTGGTAGGTATACTTGAAAAGGGCTGAACCAATTAGGATATTTTTGAAAGCTTGGAGTCACATAAAAAGCTTTTTATCAAGAGACAAAATGCTTTAGGGGTGTTGAGTCTCCTAGGGTTGGTACCCTCAACACAACACTAAATGAAATTACGGATGTGAAGCTGCAGGAAAGACCTAGTTATTAATACATACTGTCCATATAGACACAACACGTATGTTTTGGAGTGGGAGGAAAGTGGTCGTGACTAGGTAAGGTAATAAATAATAAGTACACCAAACAGTCACACACATAGTTCTGACCCACCACTAGGCCGAACCTGTATCTGTGGGTAACAAGAACTACGAGGAACTACGGTCCCACAACACCCAGACCCGAAAAAATATCTCTGCCTTGGTGTGGGAATCGAACCCATGGCCTCCCGTTTCACAACCGGCTACTCGCCCGCAACGCCACGCAGGCTGTCAATTATAAACAATATATTTTCAGCCTAAGTTTAACACTACTAGTACTATACTAATCTCCGATGTAAGTTTATATCTGGAAGTTATCTTAATTGAAATGGAAAATTCTAAAATGTTATTAAACAAACCCAATATATGGTGAGGCATGTTACACAGTTTTTAAAAACATTTTTATCCGACCCGAGATTGGATCACATAAATCTGAGAGCAGTGTGTTCAGTTCATTTTGCGCCGGAACGTATGTATAGAGTCTACTTTGTTCACGTTTCCATTCACCTTGCATGTACGTCGTATATCAAGGGATACAACTTCATCCAGTACCCGGTTTTAAAAGTAAAAAATCTAAAAAAAACGTACACGTCATTTTGACGCGTTCTTTTGTTGAGATAACCAATTTAGGGTGGTTAGGTCTTTCCGAAAATGTTGTTCTCTTTTATGAAGTAAAGGAGGTCTGTATTATACTGTACTGGGCGTAAATAAAGCAATAATGTATTATATATCTTTTTTTTATTCTGGCGCGGCAAAGTGACCAGACTGCACCTGATGGTTAGCGCAGTGCCGTCCAGATAGAGTATCAAGTAGCGAGAGACAGTCTATCCCTCGCTACTCAACACAATCATGCCGACCTGCTGTTATATCTGTCTTGCTGGCGCAGTTGTCATTGCGTACGCGGTACGACTGCTGTGCTCAGGTCTCGGGTTTGATCCACGGATCCGGTAAAAGTGATAATGAGTTTTTCTATCACGAAATACTCTAGTATCAGCTTGGAATTGTGCCCAGTATAGTGATAGACTCGGTAATAAGCTGAGTGAAATGTGGGTTAACTGGTTAAACCTCTGCCTACCCCTTCGGGGATTACAAACGTGTGCGTATGTATGTACTGTATAAAATGAGATATTGACTAAGAGATATAGGCCTATTGAAGGGTAAAATAATATTAAATAAATGTATAATAATTGCCAATTAGTATTATGACTAATAATAATAAGAATCAATTAACAATATTTTAATACATGATTAAAATGTACCTCATTAATCTTTTTCATAGCTATATGATTTAAAATAGAAAAACCGCAATGATTATGGTCTCGCTCCAATTTCCATTAAAGTTTGCAGCGATTTTAAAATCCATTCCGTGAAGAGACCGGATAACTGAGTTTTTAAATATGCGACCGCGCTCCTATTAAGCGTGGAATAATTTAAACTTTATTATATTGTGTTGGATTGATTTTGAGTGCACATGTACTCGGGTATAATAATAATAATACTAGCCCTGTATTAAACATTGTCCCACTGCTGGGACGGGCCTCTTCTACTAATGAGAGAGGTTAGGCCTTAGTCCACCACACTGGCCTTATGCGGGTTGGTAGACTCCACATACCTTCGAAATTCTTATAAGAATTTTCAGATATGCAGGTTTCCTCACGATGTTTTCCTTCACCGTTAAAGCAAGCGATAATTAACATTTAATACACACATAACTTTAGAAATGTCAGAGGTGTATGCCACTTGGGTTTCGAACATACGACTTTCGTCTCTTGGGTTTCGAACATACGACTTTCGTCTCTTGGGTTTCGAACATACGACTTTCGTCTCTTGGGTTTCGAACATACGACTTTCGTCTCTTGGGTTTCGAACATACGACTTTCGTCTCTTGGGTTTCGAACATACGACTTTCGTCTCTTGGGTTTCGAACATACGACTTTCGTCTCTTGGGTTTCGAACATACGACTTTCGTCTCTTGGGTTTCGAACATACGACTTTCGTCTCTTGGGTTTCGAACATACGACTTTCGTCTCTTGGGTTTCGAACATACGACTTTCGTCTCTTGGGTTTCGAACATACGACTTTCGTCTCTTGGGTTTCGAACATACGACTTTCGTCTCTTGGGTTTCGAACATACGACTTTCGTCTCTTGGGTTTCGAACATACGAACACACTCGGGTATTAAATACTTATTATGCCGTAATAGACAACTCTGAATCCGATTGCGTTATGCTTTTGCGGCAAAATAAATTAAATTTATGACACCAATATTGTTTTTTTCCGACCTCCAGCTGTGGACTTCGTATTTACAAACACCATATATAAAATAATCAAGACATGCCAGTTTTGATGTTTGATTTCAGTTTGATGTCTCTGTATTTTGCGGAGACATTAGAAGTCCAATATTTAGGTAAGAAGTTACATATTATTTATTAGATTAAAATATACAGGATTATAGATATATCTTGATTAATCCTTCATAATATATTTAGAAAAATAAACACTAATGAGAATATCATCCTTCCTATGATCGTGGGTCCTTTAGACGTAAGGTGAAGAAGCTAAACAGCAGGCCGGCATGATTGTGTTGAGTAGCGGGGGATAGACTGTCTCTCGCTACTTGATACTCTATCTGGGCGGCACTGCGCTTACCATCAGGTGCAGTGTGTTCACTTTGCCAGAATAAAAAAAAATATATAAATAGATATTTAAAACGAATTATGATAATATGATTCATATGAGTTTTATTACAGTACAGTTTATTATTGCAACGCTATCTAGGGCAAATTTGACTATTTGTTTACATAAGCCTATGGTAAATAAACACACAAGGAAATTTTGCAATTAACGAAGTATTTGTGGTAAAGTCCTAGTGATCCCCATAACTTAAAGTTTATAATAGGGTCAAACTTGAAGGACGTAGTCTTCGGTTTTAATTAATAATCGTCTTTACTTGTGAAGATATATTGTGGTAATATTCCATGAGGCAGTAGCGAAGGGTAACATTTTCAAAGGAGAAGCCGCCTCTTGTTATTAGTAGATGATTACACTATATTTTTATAGCGGATGCTCGCGGCTCCGCCCGCGTGGATGTCATGTTTGGGAGAAAAAGTATACAATACAAAATACCAATATTCATGCGTTTAACTTCAAAATGATAGATTTTTCATACAAACTTCCATTCCCTATTTTACCCCCTTAGGGGCGGAATTTCCAAAAATCCTGAAACATATAATTTTTATTTTTAACTAAATTGCCAAATACTAATTTTCATGAATTTAAGTTCAAAAATGACGGATTTTCATACAAACTTTCATCCCCTATTTTACCCCCTTAGGGGTGGTATTTCCAAAAACCCTTCCTTAGTGGATGCCTACGTGATAAAAGGTACCTACTGTCAAAATTTCAAGTCTCTAACCCCAGCCGTTTAGGCTGTGCGTTGATCGATCAGTCAGTCAGTCAGTCAGTCAGTCAGTTTCTTCTTTTATATATACAGATTGTCATGAAATTAATAGTTTTTGTACCTCTGTATTAAACATTGTCCCACTACTGGGCACGGCAGTACAAAGCTAAGCGTTTGCGTGTATGCAAACTTCACATAACTTTGGAATTTTTATGAGCATTCTCAGGTCTGCAGGTTTCTTCACGATTTATTCTACTTCAAGGTAATGATTAACAATGAAAATACACATCTATACTAATATTATGAAGAGGAAAGATTTGTATGTATGTTTGTAACGAATTGGCTCAAAAAGTACAGGACCGATTTTAAAAATTCTTTCACCATTTGAATGCTACATTATCACTGATTAATATAGGCTATTTTAATTGCAAGAAAAAAATAAGGATCCCTACTAAAAGTATAATAATGTTACCGAATGTGCAAAAAAACTGTGTGAAAATAATCTCCACGCGGGTGGAGCCGCGGGCAACAGCTAGTAAGATTATAAAAGTCAGAGGAGTATGCCATTTGGGTTGGTTTCGAACCTACGTCTTTCGTCTCTCTCTAAAAAAATATGCTTTTGATTTAGTAACCTAATATGTGTGTACATTACATTTGGTTTGATCAGGATATTTATTATTATATAACATAAAATATCCTTGTACTCACTTTAAATGATCTCCATTATCTCCATCTCTCCACTATCAAAACACATTTTTTTATGATTAAAAAAAATTGGCAAAAAAAAGAAAACAGGTTAGGAAGGCATATAAATTTAAACCCCACGCACACTGTCAACACAAAAAAAGAAAACATACACAAGTATGTTTTTTTATTTACATTTTCTCAAAATTGACGGCAAGCTGAATCTATTGAAAAAAGTTTTAGTCTCCTAGGTAATCGGGAAGTGCCACAAAAAATCACTGCAAAAAGATGCCGGTTTTTGGTGTCGTTTTTCATTGTTACATTTTTTTCGGTCCAGCCCATGCCCGTGAGATAAGGAACTCCGTTCCAATAATTGAATACAGTGATTCATAGTGGTTTTATAAAAAGTTTGTTAAGGGAAGGAAGGGATCGTATTATATGAACCCTTTGCTACTGATTAACAAATTATATTCTAAGCACGTTTCAATGCCAAACTTTGGGCTATCTTGTTATTCTTGTTTTACAGCTTCCGCGACGCTGTTAGCAGCCGGTTGTGAAACGAGAGGTGACGGGTTCGATTGATACCCAGACAAGTGTTTAAACTTTTTTTTTGAACACCTGTCGTAATGTTAGTATAAGGATGACGTTTACCACAACACCAATGCCTTATTTGTTTAAACTTGATACACAAAAATTGTACCGGGTCTAAGTATTGTTACATCGAAAGTCTCTTAATATGGTTCCCGAAACCCACAAGACGTGCAATGTTTGAGCCATTAATCATCGCAGTGGCCGAATGTGAGATAGACGAACGGGTTTTTATTATGCTGTTGTAGGCGTCATGTTTAACAACTTTTCAGTCAGTAACTGGTGATGGACAAGACTTCTAAATCTATAATAAATTATTTAATGTATTTCAAACATTTTAGTTTGTGCACTTAACGTAAGCGCCTTAAATTCTTTATTTTTGACTTGATTTTAAAAAAATCGCCCTTTCTGCACTTTTTTAAAATTAAATCAGAATATTGTACACATGATTTTAAGGTTTAAGGTTTAAGAATCATTTATTTCTCATAAGATTATTACATTAATCACTTACTGAGAAAAATATATTAACAATCAGTTCTTTTTTATGGGCGAGCATACAGAAGAATAATTTTATCATTACAATGATAAACATACAATTATCAATATCGAAAATATAAACAGCAAAATCACAATTTGTGCAAGTATCATACTCTAAATGATAGAGATAATCGCATTAAAATCCTCTGTGTAGTTTAGAAGAACGATGCAAGCAAACAACAAAGACGACGCGGATAGCATATGTTATCAGTTGTAGATTTTCGTTGACCACCTTTTCAAATATAGAATTCGTCTGCAGTTTTTCACTAGAGTTGTAAGATAACAGACCTGAGACACAGCTAGCACGAGTAGTTGTAGCATATAATATATAAAGCAGGATTACTGGGAAACTTAAGACCATATAACACAATTCACTGGCATATTGACGAAAATAATTCAAAGTAGACTTTATTGGACGTATAAAGTATCAAAATAATGGAATACCTTTTCTTTTTAATAACTCAATGCATTTATTGATTCTCGTCTCAACATTCCATATTGTATTAGGGTATGTATTTTAGAAAGTAGCTGCAGGTACATTAATAATTACAACCTAAATAGGGAGTACCTAGTTTGGGATAAATGGGAGCGCTACCGCGCTCCGGGGACCAGTGGTGTTCGTTCAAGGTGCAGTAAGTGTAATCAGTTCAATTGGGCGCGTAGTTCATCTTAGAGAACAGGTAACGCTGTCCGTACGCTTAATAGATTAATTATAAAGAGAAGTCTGTAGTAAATCCTGACATGTGGTTGTGTTAATATTAAGCACTGAGATGTGTAACCGTGATAATGAAATCAATCAATGAATTGGTAATCATTGTATTTGTGCCTTTTATCCATCTTGCATAGTTTTGTTGATGTTTCTAACAATTGTAGACTAGTTTGGAAGTGAAAATATATACATATATACATACATATACACTCACGACTGTAATCCAGGAATAGGCCTGAAGGGGTAGACAGAGGTGTAACCAGTACACCCACTTTTCGCCGAATTTCGGTCCCATAATGTGATAGGGGGCGAGCCTATCGCCACACCGGGCACCATTCCAGACTCCGGGTTAATACTGAGTATTTCTAGGTAGAAAAACCCAATATCACTTTACCCGACCCGGGGATCGAACCCGAGACCTCAGCACAGCAATCGTAACGCATGCGCAATTACAACTGCGCCACCGAGGCAGTCAAGTGAAAATATATATTGTAGTCAACTGGGCTACTAATCATATATGTATTTGATTATTATAGCGTAGGTACATACGATGATATCCACCTATGGGGTAATAATCAATCTAGGGTACAATATTGTTTTAGGAACGAACAAACCACACTTTATCCATTTAACAATAATAAACGCATTCCTTCGTTTTGAGCCGACTTTACGTAATTCCATTTTTATTATAAACACAGCTTTGGGAGAATCTAAGTTATATGAAAATGTTATTGTATCGAAAATATTTCTCCCAGAGGGTTTATTTCTATTAATGTAGGCTTGTAATATTTTCTTTCAATTTCCCCTTCGTTGGCTAAACGATTTGTGAATTGAAATAACAATTAAATTTCTGCCTAGAATTTTATTTCGTTTTCTTTTCATTACGTAAACTTGACATCTGTCTTTGTACATAACATTTCCATTTTGAAGTAGTGTTTGGATAGGTCTCAGAGTAGGTAACCAAAGGATAGGTATACTCGAGTAGTTTAGTGTTTCTAATAGAAATCACTAGGATTTTTATGCAACTAGTTGATGTACTATTTATTGTGAGATTTTAATCTTCATTTCAATTGCATTTTGAAACTTTACACATTAATTAATAAAATTTAAAACATACTTAAGATACATAGACAATCAACTCATTTTTATAAAGATATACTGTTTATCGTAAGAGTAACGCGTAATAGATCGAAGTAAAACGAAACTTAGAATAGTTGGAAGAAGTAAGAATATTCAAGTTACAAATAGTAACTTAGATATTTTATTAAATAGTTTGTTCTTTTTATTCGAGGTTTAGTTTCGTAACTGATGTACTATTTAAATTATTTTAATCGTTGTTAATCGTTCTAGCAATAATGTAAGTAATAAATTAACGGTAGACAGCGGCTCTGCTGTGCCCTGGCCACTGACGTCTATTATATGGACAGGATATTTGATTCGCGAAAGTGTGCCTATTTGATTTTCGCCATATTGGCGCTGATAGCAGTGCAGTCGAGCAGTGAGCGTCCGTGGAACTAACGATAGAGTTGAGACACGAAGGATGATATATCGACAATGACACACAACAGTCGATGGTTTACAAATCTTAAAAATAATAAAAACATCGCCTTAGCAAAACATATTTTAATCTACTATATTATGTTTAAAACGCTTAATATAATATTAAACCCACCGGAAAATATTGTGGGCACACTGCCCTTTTTTTAACTGGGTCCGTGAAACATGTCTAATAAAACAATCTTCCATAAAATGTTTAGAACATAAATAGCTATTTATGTTTGGAAACAAATTTTCAATATTCATGTTTCTCAGCCATAGTTTTTGTATCACCGAGTCATTTGGAAACCTATAATGGAAATTTTATAATGTAATGCTAGCCGAACTAAAAAGTAGAAAATAATATTAAGTTCATGGCAAAAAATTAAAATTTAAAATAACTAAAAAATATCACGTTTTAAGGTATCGTCAAATATGATTCCAAGATCTTTGAATCTAATAAATTCATTGGCGCCCCGATTCACGAAGAAAGGATGTATGGCGTCAGGACCAGACCCTTAAACGACTCAAAATTTTTAATAAAAATATCGATATTTTTTTCGGATAGATCAAACTCCGATATTGATATATTTAAAAATATCGATATATCAAACTCCGATATTGATATATTTAAAAATATCGATATATCAAACTCCGATATTGATATATTTAAAAATATCGATATATCAAACTCCGATATTGATATATTTAAAAATATCGATATATCAAACTCCGATATTGATATATTTAAAAATATCGATATATCGGAAATGCGATATTTAAAAAAATATCAACATCCCTATTATAATATGTCAAATTTAGTTTCAAATACACTCGAGAGGGGCGCTTCAAATAAGTCACGCCTGGTCAGCTCTACCGCTTATATAAAGCGCAGGTGCGGCCGGGAATGGAATACTGCTCGCACCTCTGGGACGGTTCCACAAGGTACCTTCTCGATGCCTTGGATGGGTTGCAGCGGCGGGCCATCCGCATTGTGAATGATGCAGACGTGAGTAACAGCCTGGAGCCGCTACAGCTGCGTAGGGATATTTCCTCGCTTAGCGTGTTCTACCGTCTGTATCATGGCGAATGCTCTGAAGAATTGTTTGATCTTATCCCATCCTCTCCCTTCCATACCAGAACCACGCGTACTGGCTTGCGGAGCCACAGCTTCGTGGTGTCTACTACCCCGGCCCGAACCAAGAGGTTCGCAAACTTGTATTTTTGCCGTACCATCAAGCTGTGGAACAGTTTGCCAGCTACCGTGTTCCCTCCTTCCTATGATCCTGGGTCCTTTAGGCGTAATGTGAAGAACATATTATATAATTAGGAACGGGTCTTAATCGCGCAATATTTTAATGGTATAAATACCACAATTATTTCCCGACGTTTCGACCGAGTTGCATCGGCCGTGGTCACGGGCTGACTCTTTTGGACGTAAAGGTACATTGCCTTTGTGGATTTTAGGCAAACCATATAGCTTCGGCGATTGTACTATTTGAGGACTGTGTAAGTGCCGAAACACATCTTCTGTGAATAAGTCTTCATGGTCCTTAATGAGTGCTCTTATGCGTTTTGTTACTCTGGCAGTCGGGTTATAAGACACTGGTTTGTAAACTGAAGTGTCACTTAACAAATCCATTACTTTTCTGTCGTAATCATTGGAGTTTAACACCACGGTAGCGTTTCCCTTGTCGGCCTTTAGCACCAAAATATTCGTGTTATAACGTAGCGTTTTTAATGCTAGACGCTCTTCCGTCGTGATATTGTGTTTAGGTGGTTTTGATTTCCGTAAAATAACGGCAACATCCTGTCTAAGCGTATCTGCATCATTAGACGGTAGCTTGTTACGCGCTATCACCTCCTCGATGCCACATATGACATTTTCGTATGGAATTCGTTTAGGTGTTAAGGCAAAATTTAACCCTTTTACCAATACGCTCTGTGTGGCACTGTCTAGACTTTGATTTGACAAATTGATCACCGTCTCTTGTTTGGTAGGCTGTGCTATTGGACCAGCTCTCTTGTGGTCACGGCTTTTCAACTTGTCAAATTTAGCATTATGTTGTGTTATGCTCAGATCGTAAATACGGCTAGCTTGCTTGTAAGATACCCGATCACACAAGTCAAAATCACTAGCTGACAGCACCTCACTACACTTGATATGCACATTATAAAGGTCACACTGTACATTATTTAACTTGTACTGACAGTTACGAATTAATTGTTTCAAAAGACGAACACTAGCATTGTGTAGAATTCCTTCGGAATATGGAATGTCTTTTCGCGGCTTGATACGCACTCCTGTAGGTACCAAGTCACAATCGCGGCACTTAGTGAGGAAACTTAGCGAAGTTTCTAGGCGTACACGTTTTTTCCGAAGGGATTCAAGGTGTTTTATTAATATAACACATTCCTGCCCGTAGCGGTTTGCAATAAATGTCTTTAGACTCTCGCGATTTGAATACATATTATATAATTAGGAACGGGTCTTAATCGCGCAATATTTTAATGGTATAAATACCACAATTATTTCCCGACGTTTCGACCGAGTTGCATCGGCCGTGGTCACGGGCTGACTGATATTGCGCGATTAAGACCCGTTCCTAATTATATAATATGTATTCAAATCGCGAGAGTCTAAAGACATTTAATGTGAAGAAGCTAAACAGCAGGCCGGCATGATTGTGTTGAGTAGCGGGGGATAGACTGTCTCTCGCTACTCGATACTCTATCTGGACGGCACTGCGCTTACCATCAGGTGCAGTGTGGTCACTTTGCCGCGCCAGAATAAAAAAAAAAAGTCAAGAAAATAGCTGTCATTTTGTATTAGATATCCTGTCCATATAATATACGTCAGTGGCCCTGGCATTGTAGAAGTCTATGTGCGGCGGTGACTACTTAACATCAGGTGGCCCGGCCGGCGGCCGTTAGTCTGCCTATCGAGGCACTAAAAAAATAAAAATCATAATTAAATGTTTCATACAGTGCAAAGAGTTTAAATTGAAATTATAGCCATTCTAGCATTAATTTCTTTCATCTAATAGTTTAATATCATGCTTAGAGTAGGCAACCAAAAGGAGACGGCATTACGCTCGAATCTTGAACAAAAAATTCAGCAATGTCGGTGGGGGGCTTCGTACAACTACAAATAAACATGTGCACACAAATGCAAAATGTAATCACGTCGCTACGCACGCACACTACACCATTTCATACAACACTGGCAAATTTATGCACACAGTTACAAATTTATCTTGTTGTGAAATATATTTACAGTGTCATATATTGACAACTGTGTAAAAACAGTAGAGCGTAGCAATGTCGACACGAGGTATAGATAGCGTTGTCCTTATCTATCGATAGATAAAATAAAACAATTATAATTTATTAAATGTTTTAAGATATTTTTTTATGTGTATCATCTTTTCTATCGCTTTCTTGCAATCTCTGGGTGTGATTTCGTGAAAAGGGACGGAAGTAGAGAGGTATAGTTAAAAATAGTGTAAATTAATATTTCTAATTTAATCGAAATACTGTAAAGATAATAAAGGTAATGAGTACTGAGAAAAATACAAGCCAAATAAGCAAAAATAAAATCTTTATTTTTTAGATTTTTTTTTAAATAATACGCCTTTAATTTATTTAATCTATACTATTATATAAAGCTGAAGAGTTTGTTTGTTTATTTGAACGGGCTAATCGGGCGAAAAAAACTTTTAGTTTTGGATAGCCCATTTATCGAGGAGCGCTATAGGGTATATAACATCACGCTATCACCAATAGGAGCGGAGCAGCAATGAAAAATGTTGCAAAAACGGGGAAAATTGATTCCTTTTGAGAGCTTCCGTTGCGTACGCTGCGTTAACGGTTAAAGTTACATAACAATCATGTACGACGAGATTGTTCCTCTTAAAAAGTTCTAAAAAAAGTCCGCGATAGCATATGTCTATCTATTTCGGTTGGCTCACTATAACCTTTTTAATGGTTATCGAATTTGTTCTGAAACAATGTATTATTTGGAAAGGGGTTTTTATAAACATGGTATTAATCCTTATCCAAATAAATACTTTATTCATCACAAGTATTTAATTTTGAACAAAGTTGCCCTTTACGTCATTTGATTTCAATGAATATCTTAGGAGATATTACAGTTTTAAAATATCTCCGCAGCAAAATTAATATTGTTGTTTGTATGTCTGTTTCTTACCTTTTCATGACTAAACGGGTGAACAAATCCTAATGAAATTCAGTAGAGGGATAGAATTTATCCTAGGGAAGGACATAGGGTATCTTTTGTCTCAAAAAAATATCTTGAAAGGGGTGAAATAGAGGTTAAAAGTTTGTATGGGCAATCCGTAATACTTCAACTTAGGGATCTGAAAATTCATATTTAGGCTTTAGGTAAAAAATAAAGAAATACGTGTTTCAACATTTTTACTACATCATCCCTTAAAGGGCGAAGTGAGGAGTTAACTTATGAGGTATTCTTTAAATGTAATCTCAAGCTGCAGGCACAACACTTTTTTTTTGTCGCGGGGAAAGCATTTTATTACTGCCGTCCGCTTCGGGGGAAGCGGAATGAGAATAAAACGGTTATGCTGGACTAGCCGGTCTTACGACCCAGCACCCCCTCGCCCTGATGATGTCCGAGTCCCTACTACTTATGTACACCCAACCGGACACTACCAGCAAAAACCCCGCGGTGGCCTTCTTTGACACTTACGAAGTGATCCCGGGGTATTATAAGGAGTGCTAGAAGTTTAAGTTAGGAGTTGTGCCTGTCTAGCCATCTAGACAGTCACAACACCTGAGATACAGGACGATCGCTATAGGTGTCTCAGTGCAGAAGACAACTCCTTGCATTGACACTTCTGCTCCCGAAAATAAACTCCACGGGGGCGGAGCCGCGAGCAACAGCTAGTATGGATATGGCAGAGAATTGTTTTAGGTCGGTTCTGGTCTCTTGGTTTCTTATATAAGTAAACTCGTCTTCTTCTGTTTTCCTAATGAAAACACGACCTTGCTTAATCTACACGAATTTGTACTCTTTTTCTTTGACGATCTGGCGAGCCGCTGCGTGTAATTTGTTTTTAGGTGAAAGGTGCTCAACAATGTAAAGCGGCGATTTATTACCTCCAATGCCTATGTGAGCAGTACTGAGCTTGTCGTTTGGATTTGCCTTATTAAAATTTATTGTTTTCGCTAAAATGTATCCCGAAGCCTAGAGGTAGCCAATTTAACAATGATTGAGCGAGGTCTCTTGTCGTCTCTGTTACTTTTTACCACACGAGTGCAATGATGAATGTCGGATTCTTTCAAGTTGCAGGATACCTTAGACAGCTGAGTAATTATAGATAGCAAGTTTTACTGTTTGTGCTCGGGGACACACTCTATCTCAAGATTGTTAGAACGGTTATGCTGCTCAGCAACCTGAAGCCTGATTTGCAGATCCTGTAACGTATATGTTAACTGAACGTTCTATTTCTTTAGCTCTCCCAGTGTGTCTTGGTATTTGGCGATGGCGGATTTGGTGGTTTCATAGTTTTCATTCAGAAACAAACATTATTATCCAAAGCAGTTATTTCCTGTTTTATGAATTGATTTTCGAGATTGAAATTCGGTTCTCACCATCTGCTTAAGTGTTTGGTTAAGCTCCTGTGCTAAAGCCAATTTCATGACATTGAATTCTTCTCTTATTATTTCCCTAGCGTCTTTCTTTGTAATAACTGACGCGGAAGAGTTTAAGCCGGAACTTCCACTAATTGCGCTAGTATCAACAGTGGCTTTTTTCGATGCGTAATATTGTCATTAAAAGGTAGCGAGTCATTATTGTTCCTCGACTTCCCGGGTGAGTCAATGGGACGTAAAGGTGTATTACTGTTATCAGTTTTTGGTTGCTTTGCACATCATCCGTGACACTTCCATTTTTTTTTGGTCAACACTATTAGTAGAGTAGCGTTTTTCAGGTATGTCAGCACATGCAACACAACAATGACGGCCGTTGCAAATTATTTTAAAATGTTGATTACTCACTCGTTTTGAGGTATTCTGATTATACCTCAGCAAATATACCACCGGAAAGTACACAACACGACCTTTCCAATGGTATATAGTTTGTAAGAAAATGGAGTGTTCTGTTATTCCATAAAATTTCAAATTAAATAAGCGGAGCCAAGAAATACAGTGTTACTGGTAACGAATGCGATTAGCAAATGCTGTGAATGAAATTATTGTATGTCATTGAGAGCGATTATCGCCTGTTTTGGTGTGGTAGCCGGCTAACGGCTATCTATTATGAAGAGCATTTAAAAAGGGCTTGAGATCTCGACATGAATACAGGGTGTCCCAAAAGTCGACGTCAAGCCGGAACCGGGTGAAAAGGCAAGTCATACCGGTTAACAAAAAAAATTAAAAAATCTAAGTTGCTTGTTTTTAAAATTATAGGCATGGCCCGCGTTTTTTCAAAGTATAATCCTAACTTTGCGCATTTGTGTGATCTTACGTAAGAACTATTAAGACTCCCTCCCACCCCTTGTAAGAAAAAATAAGACATGATCGACTCCCCCCCTACATCATCTTACGTAATAAATGAATGGCGCCAAAATTCATACCTAAATATTTTTTAAATATACCGGATACAATTTTAGGATCACTTTTTTTGACAAAAACTTTATTCTGGTTTTGTCATATTTTGTGACATTCCTAATGTGTTAGAACTATTTACATTAAAAGTATGTGTTTAGAAGACAGTCCAGATGGATTAGTAATTTTATCGATAACCTTTATAAGTTTATCTACAACACTATTTGAGTCTTGCATTAACGACAGTGTTACCACATAAACCACCCAAAATGCTACACTGGCATAAAGTTTATGAAATTGTAAACTTAGTCGATATGTCAACTCTCCTAATATTTTTAAATTATAAATGAAGAAGCATAAATAAAGTAATCCTACTAATATTATAAATGCGTATGTTTGGATGGATGCATGGTTGTTTGATATCCAATCACGCTACAACGGCTGGACGGATCTACTGAAAATTTGGCACAGAGATAGATTATAGTCTGGAAAAGCACATAGGCTACTCTTTATCCCGGAGAAATGTACAGTTCCCATGGGATAGTTTAGTTTTTCACAGAGCAAAGGATCGACATGATTTTTTGCATAGTGGCAGTTTAGGGATCAGAAAATGACAAAGACCACTTTTAACTCGAAAAAATGCACGCTTCTTATGGGATAGCAAAATATAGAAGGTTAAAATGCTCCAAGACCTACACGCGGGCGGAGCCGCGGGCAACATTAGTTAAAAATGAATATTAAAAAAACAACTTGCGTTTAAGATATTGAATGCAAATAAATTTTGCACTACTGTGGCCAAAAGTTTAACATGGCAACATTTATTACCCGATGATATTTTTTAGAGATTATATGTTTTGTTGCTTTTAATGATAATATTACTTTAAAAAAATATGTCCAGGTGAAAAATAATTTTGTATTTTTGTAAGTTTGATATGTCAGATCTATTTTTACATGTTAATACCGCTACAGGCTCGCGTTTTCAGGGAGCTCCATTCGCACGTGATGTCACTTTTTTAGTGGCGGATCACGAAGCGCAACTCGTTTTATAGAACGTGTATGAGCACCGTGCTCTTACATTTGTCATACGGGGTAAGCGCTCAATGGCGTCTCCAGTGTTAAATACTCTAAGATATCATGTGACTTTCATTTACTACTTAAAGGGTTCTAGTAGAATATACTATGGACTCCTTAGGCATTACAAGTACTTACTTCGGATAAGAAAGGTTTTGTAGATTTATCTCTTCGAGAAACGAGATTTATTAAGCGCAAAGACGTATTTATTCGCGATATGCAATTTCATATGGTTGTTACAAAAATACAATACCGTAAAATTTTTATATGCAGTACTAAGAATCTTGTATTAACTAAATTATTTTTTTATTGGAAAGTTGGCAACTTTGTCTTAATAATATGAGATGACATAAAACATAAGATCGAAAAGCTTGATTGTTTGCTTTTAGATTAGTTAGAGCTTCTATAGCAATGTTTTGTTGAAGACAATATCAGTTTTGAAACTTCGTTCTGAAAACTTCATTGAAAAATTAGAACAGAAACAAAGTTACAAGATAATGTTGCTCTCAATTATGATCAAGGAAACTTTTAGTTGATGTCTGTTTTTATTTAAAAACTTTTAAATCGACTAAGACGAGTCTCGTTAGAAATAATCTAAACATTTCACGACTTTCTCCGTAAGATCATAAGTTGGTAAGTATAGTAATTGCGAAGGACATTTTGTATCAAATTTGTATAACACTTTGCTAGCAAATTAGGTATAGCCATTGTTTCCTCATTGTTGGTAAAAAAATTCTCCATTTAAAAAAAAACTTGCTCATGGTCACCCCTCCATCGACGTGTTAGAAATGTTTTTTCCATATAACCTTTTCCATACTCTTTTTCTTGTCAGGGATGAATTTCGAAAATCGCTGAAATATAAATAAATAACACCCAACAGTCACACACATAGACTAGATCCCAGACTAAGATACGAGTCTTGTGTCGTGGGTATCAGGGACTACGAGAGACTTTCGGACTCACAGCACCCAGACCCTGGACACAAATATCTGTCTGCTGGCTGTCTCTGGCTGATGACAGAGAGGAGTGGAAGAGAAAGAGGGAGGCCTTTGCCCAGCAGTGGGACATAAATTAGGCTATAAAAAAACTTTTAAACATATTAACGCGGCGATAGCCTAGTTGAGAGTGGTGCGGACTGTCAAGACGAATGTCGTTGGTGCGAAGCCAGCCCTAATGGCATATACCTCTTACTTTTCTAAAGTTACGTGTGTATTAAATGTTAATTATCGCTTGATTTAACGGTGAAGGAAAACATCGTGAGGAAACCAGCATATCTGAGAATATTCCTAAGAATTTCAAAGGTATGTGAAGTCTAAGCCGCATTAGATTAGCGTGGTTGAATAAGCCTAACCCATTTCATTAGCAGAGAAGGCATGGGCCCTACAGTGGGACAAATTTAATACATGGCTGGTATTATAACAATAATATATTCTTTATAATTAATTGTAAATGAAACAAAACTTATCTATGTCATTATAGGAGTACGTTGTCATAATCTCAGTTTTTAGATCCAGCGGCTTAGTCTGAACGTTAATGAATCAATCAGAACGTATAGTTCTTATATGTATACAGAAATTAAATACGAATGCTCAGCAACCGAGGTTGAATACACTTGAGGATCTAGAGTAAATTAATGGCTCATGTGACAAAATAAAAGCAATGCTACAATAGTTGTAGAGTAAGTTTGCAACACACAGGGCTTTGAAGGCGATAGCTTTGAAGTGTCGCGCGAACACTAACAATATTCCAATATCTCCAGCTAAACGAGCTCCAATGATAGGATCTGATGCGATTTTAGTTATAAACTTTTCTACGTAACGTATTGAAAATGCATCGGATGGTGAGAAGACTTAAACGAACTGACTTTAAAGTAGTTCTCATCGCTAAGTGCGAAACGAATTTTCCCCCGTCTCCTCCATTATTCCCTGTACAAAGTTTCATAATAAAAAAATCAGAACTTGGTAATTAAATAAATTCACCGAGCCGTGACTTGTGTTTCTTTAATTATCCGGGGGTTTTCTGTAAACCGCCGCTTTTCGGCTGAGACTTTCAATTTACGGACCGACATATAATTTCAGCTTTTCATTGTCTCTAGAGACGAAATGAAAATTCTTATAATAAAATGTGCTGACATAGGAATTGTTTATAGAAAAAGATTTTTTTTTTTATATTCATTCAGCCTCCGTGGCGCAGTAGGCGATTAGCCGGTTGTTAAACGAGAGGCCGTGGGTTCGATTCCTACACCGGGACAAATGTTTGTGTGACAGACAGATATTTGTCTCCAGGGTCTGGGTGTTGTGAGACCGTGCGTCTCTCGTAGTCCTTGATACCCACAACACAAGACTCGTATATTAGTGTGGGATCGGGGCTATGTGTGTGACTGTTGGGTGTTATTTATTTTATTCCATATCGAAATGTTGTTAATGTTATGTTGTTAAAAGTTGGTGTATAAGTTATCTGAGAATAGTTGGACTTTGACATCCCTGGACAGACGGCGCGTTTTAAATTCAAAAAATTAGACTTTTAAATAAGTTTCAAACTATTTGAATCTAGTTTTATAGTTTGGGCTTAGCAGACTTTTTTAAATTGATTGATTTTCTTCAAAATAAATTCAATCTTAAAATCGTAATACCAAAACATTAAAGTGCCATTGAAATAAAAAATATAGTATTAATTTTGGAATATGTTTCTAATAAGCTTGACATTTGTCATATTTTGGGATTGAAATGTCTAACTAAATAATATATTTGCAAACTTTAAAAATCATTGAATATTTTCTTAGTCTTTCGGCATACAGGAATGACGTAATGTATTCTTCTCAAATATAAAAATATTGTGTGGGTTTGATAGATATCGTGTAGATTTTGGAAGAATTGACCGGTTGAGATTATAATCCTATTTTTATTGACGTTTACTGTATCACCATCTATATGTTATTTACAATTAGTAAATTTCCATTGTCAGCTATTAAGTTTATGACCAGATCGATTTGTTATACCACTTCTAAAATCGTTTTTTTTTATTCTGGCGCGGCAAAGTGACCACCCTGCACCTGATGGTAAGCGCAGTGCCGTCCAGATAGAGTATCAAGTAGCGAGAGACAGTCTATCCTCCGCTACTCAACACAATCGTGCCGGCCTGCTGTTTAGCTTCCTCACATTACGCCTTAAGGACCTAGGATCATAGGAAGGAGAGAACATGGTAGCTGGCAAACTGTTCCACAGCTTGATGGTGCGGCAATAATACGAATTTTATTTAAACTTGGATGTCGAACAGCAGCACAACATAACTTCTATTATATGCGTTGTGTCTCTTAACAACGTTTATTGTAAAGCCGAAGTATCTTATTATTGTAAGCTCGTAAACAAAACATGCGTACAAGGCCGTATTTGGTTTCATTACTCTGTATCAACAGCGTGCTATGGCTACGACAGCAAACATCGAGTGGGTTTGCGGCCTTTGTACCACAGAAATTATTTAGAACACGGCGATATTTGGGAACTTTGTATTATCTACATGAATTTATTGCGCGCGGTAACTTTCCGTCGGGAAGGGACATTTTTAATTTCGTTCACGTAGTAAGAGATATAGGTGATGTGTTTTTTACGAGCTTCGTGGTTATCATGTTTGGAAAGTTTAAAAGTCTGACAAAATAGATTCGTTTTTAAAAAAATATGAATTTTGGATCAAACAGAAAACTATTACTCTAGTATTTATGCTCACAATAAAAGGTAGGCAGCGGCTTTGCTGTGCCCTGGCATTGTAGAAGTCTATGGGCGGCGGTGACTACTTACCATTAGGTGGCTCCTCTGCCTATCTAGGTAGTAAAAAAATAGGACATGTTACTGGAATAAACGGTAATACCGATCCAGGTATAGGAGGTTTGTAGGATATATGGACGGTTTACGACAAAAAACCTACAAGCAATAATAAGGTTATGATTGTGATTCTTGCTAATAGATAGGGGTGATAAAACGTTACTTGGAAAATGTCTTCTTTATTGCCTGGGCTACAAATGAAGATAATAATAATACCAGCCCTGCATAAAATATTGTCCCACTGCTGGGCACGGGCCTCCTCTACAGAGGGGTTAGGCCTTAGTTTTTTTATCCTGGCACGGCAATGTGACCACACTGCACCTGATGGTAAGTGCAGTGCCGTCCAGTTATAGTATCAAGTAGCGAGTGATAATCTATCCCTCGCTACTCAATACAATCATGCCGGCCTGCTGTGTAGCACACATAACTTTAGAAAAGTCAGAGGTGTATGCCAATTGGGTTTTGAACATACGACTTTCGTCTTAACAGTCCGTACCGCAACCAACTAGGCTATCGCTGCTTATCGATATATGCTATGCTAATGCGGGTTGTTAACTTAACACACTTTAACATTCTCATGAGAATTCTCAGGTATGTATGACAAACAATACTATACTACTATCTATATAGTATAGATATTGTTTCACGGTATAAACTGATAAAACCATTATTTTGATCATCGATTTAGTTCAGCAAATTTGCAGTGATTTTGACGTGCCATTTTCAGCGTGGACGCTGCGCTCGCAGCCCACAATCTACTGATTACCGATGACTACGAATTGTCCGCACACTGTCACACTACACCGCATTTTCGATCAGTGAGTTACAGCTTATGGATTAAAGCTTTCTACAATGTTTTATTCTTGAATAAATAATAATAACACCCAGCAGTCACACACATAGCCACGATCCCAAACTAAGATACGAGTCTTGTGTTGTGGGTATCAGGGACTACGAGAGACTTTTGGTCTCACAACATCCAGACGCCGGACACAAATGACTGTCTGTCACACAAACATTTGTCCCGGTGTGGGAATCAAACCCACGGCCTCTCGTTTTACAGCCGGCTACTAGCTTACTGCGCCACGGTGGCTGTCAATAAGTAAAAGCATTAATTATTATTAGAAAACTTACTACTAGTATGTTTACTAATATTATGAAATAAAGCACCATTGTCAAATGACAGCCTCCGTAATTCCGTGAGTGATAAAGGCTGCAGTTTCAATTCCACATCAAAATAAATATTTTTATTATGATCTATGCATATTAAGACTGTAAATTCATCGTTCTAAAACTCAAATGAAATAAATCAGAACGAGACAGATAATTCATACTGGTTGTCAATTACGAACGAAACTTTAAATGCAAGCGAATATTTATATTTAGTGAGTTGAAATTGTGTTAGTGTAAGGCTTAGGCCCACTTGCGCGATCATGGGTTAACGTATTTAACTCGGTGTTAACAGCTAACACAGGGTTAAATAAATAATTTATCTTGCGCCATCAACATTTTCGAGCAAACCTAGGGTTTAACTTCTAAATATTTAACCCACCGATTTGGGAAGGTTAAGTCGCTAAACCTGCGGTTAGTCTTTTTGTTGGTAGGTATTGTGTCATCTATTTTGTGGTTTATAGTTAAAATATTACTACAATGATCATGAATTGTTATTCTCTGACGATGAAGATGAAGTCATTGAATATATAAGCTCAATTTTTTATGACAAAAAGGTTACAAAACGGTCAGAATTTAAAAAGGGCAATGTTTGAATTTTTCAAAATTTTACATAAAAGCATATTATCATTTATCGTGAAATAGGGAGCACATAATCGAGTTTCTTCTTCATTACACTGACTTTCTGAATTCAACAAATAAATAAAACACCACAAAAAATCAAATAACACGAATTTGACAATCTTAAAACAAACAAATTAAAAAGTTATCAACCATCATGGAATGAAGGACACACAAATACGCATCTCTATATAGTGTACTGTAGTGTAAAAGAGACAGAAATATTGTTTCGTTTTTATGTATATTCATTCATCCTTGGACGGACTACAACAGATGTGCATCGACATTTCAGTGTTCCCAGCTAAAATAAAAGAAATTTCGGGTTAGCTAACCCAGCGTTAGTTTTTAGTGGTGCAAGGTGAAATGAGAGTTAACATTTTAACATTCTAACCTGGGTTAATAAACTCTAAATTTATTTATTTAACCCTAATTTGCGTGCAAGTGGGCCTTAATGAGTACGTACTATACCTTTGTTTTAGATATGTATTCATAGAACAAAAGAAACGAGAAGACAATATGACTGGAAGTTGATATGTGAATAGGTTATTCACTTATTAGATAGCAATGTGGCGCTCGTTGCTAATTGGCTGAAGAGAGATACATCAGAGACAAAATAGGAATGGATTTTATCAACGATTATTTTCATGAAACTTGGCAAATATCGAGTATAGGTTCACATTACTTCCAGCTAAATGTAGTGCAGTCTAACAATAGTGACTAACTAGGATAAAATACTTTCATACAGGCCGGCAAACAGAGAAGTGGGTCATCGAATGGTAAATTTTATCTACAGCCCATGAATACGCATCATATTAAGACTATCATGAGTGCATTGAATGGAGATTAGGAAGGAACGCAAAAGCATACTTGTAGTTCTATGAGTCAGTGGTAATAAACAGTCGCGTCAGCTGCTAGCAAGACTGACTACCACCTGAAAATACAAACAACTCGGTACATCGTTCACACGACAAAAAAATACTCTTGCAACATAATATATTCCTGTACACTTCCGCTGGCTTTGAGCAAATCTTTGTTCCGCTTTTAAGTAATACTAGCAGAGCTCTCCATCTTAAGCCGAGTTCTAAGTTTTGTTTGCCTACTTCGAGTCAGACTTGTACTGTACGCGTTTACCTGAAAGGCACAATCCTTATTCTGGTGCAGGAAATACTGTATGTTTGGTAATATAAGAAAATGTACATGGTTATGACTCATCGATCATTCAAGCTAGTGCACATGAATGACTACCAGATCGAGGTCATAACTAATTTTTCTGTCGGTTTACCAAATAAAACCCTCGCGTTGACTGCTGCATAAGGGATCCTGGGTAAACTCTGGACTGCTGCGGGACCGCACTTGCGCGGTGTCTTTCTGGCCTGCCCTTTGTGGTCAGATGCAGTCCACAATAAAGATGCCCGTAGTGTCTATGGTAGTAATTGGCCCCTGCATCCTCGCAAATCTCGAGGTCACACCAAGAATATACACAACTGTATGTATAAAGGCAGCATTTTAGTCCCATCCTTACACGTAATGTGTTATGATGGGCTCTCATTTCACAGCTGGATATTCACTCGCAGCACAGAGGCTGTGTGTTCTGGGGTATGGGATTGAACCTACGTCACTCTCTTAGCAGTTCGTCTTTCACTCCGCCTTACTATCGCCACGCTTATCCAGGGTAATATGTAAACACCATTATTACGAATCGTTTGACTCTAGCTGCCTTATATTCATCTACTTCCTCGTAAATGTTACGTTACAGAAAACTTTATAACAAGTAACATTTAGTGTAACTACAAAAACTCTAGTCTCTTATTTGTTATAAGTGGTCTACTTTGACTTCTTTAATGAAGATACTTTATCTTTATTCCTTTGATTGTGTAATTATAAATTATATTTGACGGGTATTTCTTTGAATAACATTAAAAATAAAAATTATAAACACCTTATAAATGAATAAATTGATTGCTAGTGTATTGATGATGCTATGTATGCTATGTATACATAAGCTGATATCCTTTTCTTAAATTTCTTTACTTTTTTTTAATGTACTGACTTGTCATAAGAGCTATGTTGCCTACATGATCAATAAACGATTTCATTTCATTTCATTTCAAAGAACTACTTAACAATACTTGAAAGTTTTTGATCGATACGGTATATGTGAATATTACTTTTTCAAAATTATACTAAAATTATTAATTACATACATACATAATCACGCCTGTAATCTCCGAAGGGGTAGGCAGAGTTTAACTAGTACACCCACTTTTCGCCGAATTTCGGTCCCATATTGTTATAGGGGATGAGCCTATCGTCACCCATCAATTATAAAAATTAATGGTCTGGTGACTGACTCGTAGTTTTTAGTTATTAGTCTTGAATACCAGAACTACCCATATAAAAGGCAAGTTGTAATGATTTGTGCTAAAATTAAATAATTGTTTAGTTAGCTCTCATGGATGATGAAAAAGGCACCGATAGACTAGTTAGGTGTGGACTACAGGGATGAAAGTCAAAAGTTCGAAACCAGCACGAATGGCATACATCTCAGACTTGTTAAAGTTACGTATACATTAATTGTTAATTATCGCTTGGTTTAACGATGAAGGTAAACATCGTGAGCAAACCTGTATACCGAAGAATTCTCATAAAAATCCCAAAGGTATGTGAAGTTTACCAATTCGCATTAAAACAGCGTGTCTTTTTTATCCGGTCACGGCAAAGTACGGTAAGCGCAATGCCTTCCAATTAGAGTATCGAGTAGCGAGAGACAGTTTATCCCCTGTTACTTACTACAGTCATACCGGCCTGCTTCTTCACCCTACGCCATGGGCAAGAAGGTTAAGAAGCGGTCGAGGGTCTAGTGTCGCAGTGCTCAGAAGGCCGTAAACAGCCAAACATCGTACTCCAACTCTAGACCCCTGACAAAACTGGACTAACCCCTCTCAGGTACAGGTGGTTCGGCCTCAGCAGTGGAAAAATGTTTAATAAAGGAGTGGTATTGTTGTGAATTCAGAAATACTTTAAGCTTGCAAATGTATTCCCAAATGAATCCTGGTTTAGGCAAGACTGTTCTACCTGTTTACACACAAATGAATGCAAATAACCGAGATCTAATGTTACGCAAAATTCAAATACAAATTACGAGCGAAATTCAACGGCACGCCGGAGCTGTCGTGGATTTCAATTTTCAGCTATCTGTGGCCAGTTGCAATACATTCGAGTTCTGTATAATTTAATAATAAATTTGTGCCATGAACTAGACGTGATGTAGAATTATGCAGTTATATAAGTCTATATCCAGTATATCATTGATACGGAAACTGAGGTGTGAAAATTGTAGTAGTGGCAAATCACTACACTGAATTAAATATTTATTTATATTATTTTTATTCAAAGAAAGCTGGTGGAAGATTATCTGATACTAATTTGTATCCGATAGCCACCATCGTGTGATGTAAAACCGAACACAGTCGAGGCACTGTGTTTTTTTGGATAGCTGCGTTACGAGGTCAGCCTATATTCAGTTATTTGGGCTAGTTTAAATTTCGCGATGAAAGAGGAACGAAACGAATCGGTCGACATTGGTTTGGTCACCACTCTACTCAATAAAAAATAATTAATGCCAGGATAAAAAAAGAGTTAATAGATTTATATTATTTATTAAAGAAGACTGCCTCGGTGGGGTAGTTGTAATTGCGCATGCGTTATGACTACTGTGCTTAGGTCCCGGGTTTGATCCCCGGGTCGGGTAAAGTATTCCTATTTAGAAATTCTCAGTAGTGTTAGGAAAACCAACAAAACTATGCAAGATGGATATTTAAAAGGCACAAATACAATGTTTATAATTTACTGATTGATTTACACGGCACTGTTACTCATCTCAGTGCTTAATATTAACACACACGCATGTCAGGATTCACTTAAGGCTTCTCTTTATAATTAATCTACCAGCATTACCCCTTTAAACTGAACAACGCCATTGAACCATTTACAATTACTTACTGCCCCGCGAACGAACCACGAATGTTCTCACTACCAACTCACTGCTACACCAATAGTCTTCTGAACTGAACCCCGGAGCGCCGAAGCCACTCTGTTTTATATTCAACATTTACTACTTCCACTTTGGTTGTCATTCTTAACTACCCCCAACTAGTCTCCTAAATACCTCAGTATAGGAACTTACTAATTATAGGAAATATCCTAATAGTAGCAACCCGAATCTGGAATGGCGGGCACCGTATGGCGATAGGCTCACCCTCTATCAGGTTATGAGACCATAATTAATTCAGAGAAAAGTGAGTGTACACTGGTTACACCTCTGCCTACTTGGGATTACAGTGAGTGTATCTATTTGTATGTATGTAAAAAAGTGTAAAATTTAGACAAACTGTAAAGTACTTGGTAACTTCCAATCAGCTGGATAACGACTACATTTACCTATGTTAGTCACTATGATACGTTCCACTCACATGTCGAGATTCGCTAATTACTTTTTATTTTTATAATGTTAAGCCATTGTGATTTTATCTCACCGTCATTTTTATTAGATGGCCTAAAAGCTTGGAAACAAGTTATCCTATTACTTAGAAGCGTAGCTATTAAATTATTATTTGGAAAAAGTTCCAAATAATAATTTAATAGCTACGCTTTTACTATATATATGTAAAGACATATATATAGTAATACCAATATATTTATTAACATTGCGAACTTGATATTTTATAGTATTTCAATTGTTGTATTCAGTCTGGGTATGTCATGCTCGCTGAAGTGTCTGTGCTTGCTTACTGCGGTGCCATGTGCCAGGTGCGTCTCCTCCCTGTAACATGGTTGAGGAGGCCGATGGCTGACGCATGCGTCATTCCTCGTGAACGGGTGCGGCTCGTGTGGACTGGTCTGCTCAGACTGTTTCAGTAAGGACCAACTGCTTTTTTTTTTTTTTTTATCCTAGCACGGCAAAGTGACCGCACTTCACCTGATGGTAAGCGCAGTACGGTCCAATTAGAGTATCGAGTAGCGAGAGACGATCTATCTCCCGCTACTCAACACAATCATGCCGGTCTGCTCCTTCACACTACGCCATGGGCAAGAAGGTGAAGAAGCGGTCGAGGGTCTATTGTCAGAGTACTTAGAAGGCCGCAAAATGGCCAACATTGTACCCCAACTCTAGACCCCCTAAAAACCGGATGTACACTGGCTGATCCCGGTACGCGACACACTTGCGTGTGCCACTATGGCGGGTTTTTCACCCTGTGTACGGTGGTCGCTATCCGGGCGGATATGAATATCCTACCACCAGCAAAAGAAATCGAGATTTTCATCACTCTCACGACGGTCATGTGCGGCACTAGGTCTTATTGGAATCAAGCGTAACAGCTCGCATGATAGGACCCGTTAAGTAACTTCTGTGGTGCTTTACGTCTGGCTTATCCAGACGTAAATGTCCTTTATTGGAGGTTAATACCTTTTTAGTTCAGTATTTATCTCCCGCTTTGCTATGGAGGGAAGTGGACAATTTATATTTCCAACTCCTCCCTATATTTCTATTTGATTAATTTCGTTGCGGGGTAAAATACAGTTATAAAGCATTCCCAGAGACTCGCCGAGTATCATTACTCGGTGTCGAAAAAATGCGTGCCATTGTTGATTCTGGCTAAACAGGAGTTACAATGGCGGGTGTGTGGGCGGGATAGTCTACTGGTCTTGTAATGAATTCTATTTAACAAAATTTCAATAAGGCAACTTTGAGCTGCTCTGTGAGACAGTGGTACAACCCCGGTCGAGCCGGCCCATTTATGCTGTAGACAAATATGTCTACAGCGTGGCTCTACCACTTCTAATCTAATGTAATTTAACTTAAATCGTATATTATAATTATATGACCAAATACGCTATAGTTTCTTGTCCGTTCTTCTCTAGCGAGACTGCATTCCGAACTGGCGGTATAGTGAAAAAATTGACTAAATCTAAATGATGTATAACATTTTATGGATTCAATAAATATTTGATTTTGATTATATTAACAGCTCGAGGATTTTCGATACACACTTTTTATTCTTACGCACATGAGATATGTGAAATATTTCACCTTTATCTTTCTGTCGTGACTAGTTTGCACAGCCACTCGTCTCGTCTGTATATGCTTTGATCTTTTAGGCCGCAATAACGGCTTCTTTGAAATCGGTTGCCATACGTACGAAACTTTCCGGATAGAATAGGAATATTGAATGTGTCTGTTAAACAAAATAATTGTAAATAGTTATATACAACACGTAACACAATAAACGCACATCCTAAAAGTAGTAAGTTAAGAACGGTCTAATATAAAAATAGGTAATTTATTTTCCTAAAAATAATTGTAACTAAGGTAATAATAGTCACCCTACGTAAAACAGTTTATACAAACGAATATGAAACATAAATTTAGGTGATAAGATGCTTTTTTAAATGCACCAATAAACGAAATCCGTTATTAATTGAAACAAACTTAATATCAAAGAAAATAAAGGTTTTTACAGATACATAAATAATACATTATAATTTCAGTGTATGTAATATAGTTTTATGTTTTACTTGGGGTGTCTGAGGTAGATTAATATTGCAGTGTCATAAAAGTGAGGATTCAGTAAGAATTCACTTTTACTGAAAATACATTTCTAATAATTTGTTAAAGTTCAGGATTTTATATGGTAGATTTCAACTGGCAACCCTTACGCACGCCCCGTAGATTTTCTCACGTTAGAACTGTCATATCGAGCTCATTATGTTCTTCGTGCTTCTTTGTCTTCAGATGTATGTTTTTTGATTGAAAAAGGTTTGCTTATAATTGTATTCTTTAATATTGCTGTAATGTCTTAATTGTAGGTAGATAGGCTACGTGCTATATACTAGACATCTTTAACATAATACACCGACACTCTTGAGTCACCAATCGAGTGGCTAGAGGATAAATTAGTGTATTAATATGGAGATAATGGTATTCCTACCAATGACGAGAAACTTTTTATTTATGAATTACTAGCTGTTTCTCGCGGCTCCGCCCGCGTAAAGGCCATGTTTGGGAGAAAAAATTATACAATACAAAATACCAATTTTTACGCGTTTAACTTCAAAAATGACGAAAATTCATAGAAACTTTCAACCCGTATATTACCCCCGTAGCATTTCCAAAAACCCTTCCTTAGTGGATACCTACGTCATAAAAGGTACCTACTGTTAAAACTTCAAGTCTCTAACCCAGGCCTTTTAGGCTGTGCGTTCATATGTCAGTCAGTCAATCAGTTTCTTCTTTTATATATGTACTAGCTGTTGCTCGCGGCTCCGTCTGCGTGGAGGTTATATTCGGGAGCAGAAGTATACAATCCAAGGAGTTGTCTTTTGCACTGAGGCACCTGTAGCGATTGTCCAGCCTCTCAGGTGTTGTGCCTGAATCTTGAGATTGCATCTAAAGAATACCCCATAAGTTTAACCTCACTTTGCCCCTTTTAGGGATGATTTTTCAAAAACGTTGAAACACGTATTTCTTTATTTCCTACCAAAAGCCTAAATATGAATTTACAGATCCCTAAGTCAAGGAATTATGGATTTCCCATACAAATTTTGAACTCCTATTTGACCCCTTTCAAGGTTGTTTTTTGAGAAAAAAGATAGCCTATGTCCTTCTCAAGGATATAATCTATTCCCTTACCAAATTTCATTACAATCCGTTCAGCCTCAGTTCAGTTTAGTCGTGAAGAGGTAACAAACAAACAAACAGAGTTACTTTCGCATTTATAGTATTAGTATGGATACTGAATAAACAAGTTGTTACAACATTTGGAAGTTATTATGGATTATCTAGATATTCAGCAAATAAAGACAGTTACATCAATGGTCTGATTTATAACGCAGAAATTTTAGGAGAGATGGAACTAAAAAAGTTAAAAGAGAGGAGGTTGGGAAAACTGGCTGGGGATGCAAAATTAAATTGGAATGTAAATCAAGTCCGCCTGTTCGGTGTTCCTCTCGCTCCCCAATACACCTGATTACTGAAACGAACTCTTCAGCAAACAATACAAAACAAACATCTTTTGGCTGTAAATTTGTAGACGAAATTTTCCAATTCAGATAACTATTGTTGTAGTCTTGAGTTTTTTATGGTTTTGTATAGGCTGGAATATTTTAGTTTTGCTATATTAGGTGAGTAACTTGGTAAAAACACTCAAATTATGGTAAATTTTTGTGGTTAGCTAGTATTTTTTTGAATGGCTGGGACAGAGATGTTTTAATACAATCTGTGAAAAGTAGTTAAGGAATTCTCGGACAGAATAAATGCTTAAAACTTAAAAAAATATTTAATAATTTACTCCGAATTATTAAATAATTTTGAGAAAAAGTAATAAAAATATCCAAACACATTTACATTTTTAAATCTATTAAAAACTTGGTTTGTTTAGAAATCCCAAAAACCCTTTACCCGATTCTATAAGATTGTACCAAGTCTACAATTCCAAGATAGTCCAAGTATTGCAATAAATTTGAAGTTGTCCTTGGATAGGCCTATCGTATCATAGACAATCATTTCCAATGACAAATATATTACCCATTACTCCGCCGTTATATGAATTTATTGGTATTAATTCATGGTTGGAAATCGATAGCTATATATCAAATTAATGTTTGCCGTCTCGTTACAGGCAAGTTTACTGGCCTATAGAGAAAGTCTGTTTAATGTCACTTAATTAGTCTGGAAAATTCATTACCTAATCGCTTTAAATAGGTACATATCTTTCGTTTTGAGCTCAGCCCTAGACTCATAATATTTCTTTCTCTCTTTCAACAGTCACACACATAGTTCTAACCTCACATTAGGTAAAATCTGTATCGTGGATATCAAGAACTACGAGGGACTAAGGTCCCACAACACCCAGACCCGAAACAAAATATTTGTTTCGGGTCTGTCACACAAACATTTCTCTCGGTGCGGGAATCGAACCCAGCCTCTCGCTTCACAGCCGGCTACTCGCCCGCTGCGCTACGGAGACTGTCATCAAGAGAGATATTTTCTTATATTATGAGAGATAAGATGTAAGAATTAAGAGTAGTTTGTATTTACATTTATGGATCTTATAATAAATAAATAATAGTAGCCCTGTACTAAACATTGTCCCACTGCTGGGCACGGGCCTCCTCTACTAATGAAAGGGGTTAGGCCTTAGTCCACCACGCTGGCCTAATGCGGGTTGGTAGACTTCACATACCTTGGAAATTCTTATGAGAATTCTCAGGTATGCAGGTTTCCTCACGATATTATCCTTCACGGTTAAAGTAAGCGATAATTAACATTTAATTTATGGAACTTAGTTGTAAATTTTTAGATTAACAAACTATTTTGTGTTAAACACAGTATGTCGTATCGTATGGCAAGAATTTCCAAAAGAGAAAAATAATAACGGCTGCTTTAGAGATTTATTTCTGGACAGTTGCTGGTGGTAGGATATTCATATCCGCCCGGATAGCGACCACAGTACACAGGGTGAAAAACCCGCCATAGTGGCACACGCAAGTGTGTCGCGTTCCGGGATCAGCCAGTGTACATCCGGATTTTTTGGGGTCTAGAATTGGGGTACAATGTTGGCCATTTTGTGGCCTTCTGAGTACTCGGACAATAGACCCTCGACCGCTTCTTTACCTTCTTGCCCATGGCGTAGTGTGAAGGAGCAGGCCGGCATGATTGTGTTGAGTAGCGGGGGATAGATCGTCTCTCGCTGCTCGATACTCTAATTGGACCGTACTGCGCTTACCATCAGGTGAAGTGCAGTCACTTTGCCGTGCTAGGATAAAAAAAAAAAACTATTGATTTTTTTACAATTTTTCTTTAAGTTGCAAAGCTTTGTTCTTTGTTTAGGCATTTTTGATGAGGGTTCATAAAAAGTCTACATTCAATTTTGTCGTGTATCTTTTCAACAACATCGATACAATGAATCACATGTATTGGTATTGGATCAACTAGAACTATCGTAAGTGATAGGCGTCAGTCAAACGTCTGACCTTTAAAGGTAAGAATTGAAGCAAAATTAAACGTAATAAATTTATTTTTTGTGTACAAGCCGTTTGAAATTTGGCGGTAATAAATAGTATCATTTTTATAGAGGACGACATCTGAAGGACGATTACTTTTATATATTACTAGCATTTGCTCGCGGCTCCGCCCGCGTATTTTTTATAGACTGGAGAAGTGGGGATAAAAAAAATAAAGTACTCTATGTCCGTCCTCAGGGTAAAAGGTATTATATACTAAATGGTAACAAAATCGGTTCAGTGGTTTAGCTGTGATAATCTAACAGAAAAATTCAACCACTAATTTACTCTTTTGAAAAGCAGATTTGCGGGTACCTACATTTATTTCTTACCAGAATCAGGTATATAACATTTCGCGCTTCTTGCTTTGAAAATTACGGACTTCCATACAACTTTTTATCCCTTATTTTTCCCCTCAGGGATGAAATTCCCAAAAATCCTTTCTTAGTGGAGGTCTACAACATAAAAGGCAGCAATTGACAAAATTTCAAGTTTGTAGCCCTAGCGGTTTAGACTCAACGTTGATGAACGGTCAGACCGGACAAATAATTATATATATTAATTTAGCTGTGATTAAACTTATCGAGGCTTTTCATAGGCACGCAAAGATCAATATTTTTGACTCAAGACCTTCGTCACTACCTTTCCACGATTACAACATATGGAAATGACAGAAATGATCACCTAAACTAAGTCGATGCTTTGCAAAACAAACTATTAATCAAATCCATAATGTCAGGTTTTCAGTGGCACTAAGACATGCCTGATATGATTATTTAGTTATTTGTTACATATAAGATTGTAATAAATATGCACATATAAGGTATAGATTTTGATAGGTATGCTACAGGTTCACACAGTATTCGTCATAGATAATATAACAAAAAAGAAATTTAAAAAACAAAATTAATTATATAAAAAGTACACCGACTTAAATAAAAAAACAAATTATGCGTCCCTATAAAATTTGAAGGTTGCCCTCAATTTTCTGAGATCCCATCATCAGATTCTGACTTGGTGCCAATGGGACCCAAGGGAAGTATACCCTTTTAAACAAAAAACGAATTTCTCGAATCGGTCCAGGCGTCTTCGAGTAATCGGGGAACATACAAAAAAAACCGACTAATTGAGAACCTTATCCTATTTTTGAAGTCGGTTATAAAAATGAAATTAAATAGAAAACAAACACTTTTTGATGAATGGAATTAGGTAATTTAGAAGAGAAAACCCCTTTAGTAATATAATTTGTACATATTAATAAGAAGGGTGACCGTATAAGCTGATGATGATGATGCTCCCGGCCGGTTACGGCCATGGCGACTGCATTCTACTCCAGATTTCATAAGCCTCCGTATAAGCTACAAACAATATAATTAAGCTACCACTGCACATTACATTAATGAACGAAAAAATTTATTTATTTATGTTTAGTACAGGAAACAAACAGTATTAAGTATAATAATAATTAAAGATACATATAACTAAATCTTGGACCAATAAAGTTTCCAAAAATATAAAATTCCTAATACTGTGATAAACTTACCTACCAAAAGTTAAATCTGCCCGGCTTAGCTTATACATAATCAAGTGTGCGTAAGTAATAAATTACAAGATTACTTCGCCATTACGCTGTAATTACTATCTCAAAACCATTACGCACTTATTGGGAGCTCACATTTATCCAGCCGCTAAAATTCTTTTATGGAACGATCTTTCATCCTACTAATATTATAAATGCGAATGTTTGGATGGATGAATGGATGTTTGTTACACAATCACGCTACAACGGCTGGAAGGATCTGGATGAAATTTGGCACAGAGATAGATTATAGTCCGGAATAGCACATAGTCTACTTTTTATCCCGAAAAAAGGTACGGTTCCCGTAGCATAGTTTAGTTTTAGTTTTATGAGCAAGGGATCGACATGATTTTTTCCATAATGTTAATTAAAGGGTCTGAAAATTACATAGGCTACTTTTTATCCCGGAAAATGCACGGTTCCTATGGGATAGCATAATATAGATGTAATAGCTTAAGATGTCTCCATGGATTTTAACTTTTTGTTTTAAACATAACTACCACACGGGCGAAGCCGCGAGCAATAACTAATAGGCTAGAAAATAAAGTAGATTTATATTAACGCAGATTCTGTGAGTTCTTTGAAGATTATTTACACGCTTTCCAAGATTCAAGACCTTATTTCGTGTTTCAACAGTGTTTAATCCTAATTGCAGGCTGAGGTGTTGGAACAGTTCTGTACCAATTCTCTTTGTTTTGACAAAGCCATTTTTATACAATTACTGCAAAGTTGAATACTGCCTAGGTGGCGCAGTTGTAATTGCGCATGCGTTACGACTGCTGTGCTGAGGAGGTCTCGGGTTCGATCCCCGGGTCGGGTAAAGTGATATTGGGTTTTTCAATCTGGAAATACTCAGTATTAGCCCGGAGTGTGGAACCTGTGCCCGGTATGGCGATAGGCTCGCCCCCTATCACATTATGGGACCGAAATTCGGCGAAAAGTGGGTGTACTGGTTACACCTCTGCCTACCCCTTCGGGGATTACAGGCGTGAGTGTATATGTACTGCAAAGTACTGCCTTGGTAGTGTAGTTGTAATTGTGTATGCGTTACAACTGCTGTGCTGAGGTCTAGGGCTCGATTCCCGGGTCGGGATGGTATTGGATTTTCTATCACGAGATACTCAGTATTAGCCCAGAGTCTGGAATCGGGCCCGGTATGGTGATAGGCTCGCACCCTAACACACAATTTTAAATAAATATAATCATAGGGGTACTGGTTACGTCTCTACCTACCCCTTCGGAGGCTACAGGCGTGAGTGCATATGTACTTCAAAGTTTTTGATTGTAATTATATTATTTGTCTTAATAACTATTAACTTTTCCGTGACTGGAATACCTCGAAACATTTTTTATCCTGGCACGGCAAATTGATAGTGCCATCCAGATAGAGTGGCGAGAGACAATCTTTCCCCCCCTACAATTATGCCTACTCAGTAGTGACACTACTTTGAATGATGTAAAAAGCATCAAGTTCCCGTAGAATTCAGTTGCGTGTTTAGGAACAATAGTCGTGAACTCTCGTGTAATAAATCTGACTGCAAAAGTGGCTATTCACGTTTGGGACCTCTATGTGTCGTAAAGAATAAAGCCTTATCCGCTCACTGACGAGGCAAATTATAAAGGGTCATCATACGTTTATACAAGTTATGTAATATCTAGAGAAGGTCACTTCTCTCTCTGTTTATTCGCAAAATGTTACGCAGATATTTACATAATTGTAATGCTAATGAGTGGATCCAAAACGACCTTAGAAAACAAAGCCCTCATAACATATTTAATTATTGTTTCGTAAACCTTTAACACAATAACGTATAATAACACCTACTCGTACGTACAAAATACTTACTATTAAAAATTATATCTCAATTTTGAACGTTGTAATAGAATAAGATTATCCGCACGTTATGTAAAAGAAGGTTCAATGCCACACTTTATTGAGTACGGAGGAATCGTAAAAGAAGCGTTTTGCAATATCACAGGCGAGACCACTTTTATAGTGATCTACCCTCCCTTATTAAGTCAGCATCCGACCCTTTTCCCGGCCCTTCGAAATGTTTATGAATGTGAAAATGTCTTTAAATGCACCTGTTTACCCCGCTACACGAGATTTGACTGAAAAATTTAACGCACACTTGTTAAAATTGTTCAAAACGTTGCTAATTGCTGTACAATTTACGATCACCGTTAACCTCACGTTTTGTTTTTATATCCAGTTTTAGAGCACTTGTATCGCGTGTGCAATACACTTTTGTTATTTTCAAGCGGCCTTTTGATTCGATAGTATGTGTTAAAACATTATTAGACTCATTATTTTCCTCATCCTACTATAACATAAGGTATGGATGATTTTAATGAATTTCCGATACTTCCGCTTCGTTACGATGTGGTAACGTAGGGCATATTTCCGCGCAATTTCTTTTTACTCGCTTTGAAAACTTTCCCACTGCGTAATAATCATCATAAAAATGCGTTCTACCTTGAAAGCTACACAATGTATTAGCATATATAATGCGCGTACGAGTGTTCACATATAGTACCAATTTATAGCCATGTAATATCGGGACAGTTGCCATGTGAAGGAACGAGACTGAGGGAATGCTACCGCCATTGCTCGTCTAATTTATTGTACGTAATATTCGGGCCCCGGCCGGCGCCGTTGCTTTAACTCCACCTGAATTTGCTCGTGCACACAGGTTTAGGGACATAATCTTTATTGCCGGAGTACTCACAAAGAGTTCCTACATTTTATACCTGGTTGCGGCGAAGGTAATATATCCAGGATTACGTGCTGCCATGAAATATGCAGAATCTGTGAGCGGGGAACGTATGATGTTTTTGTAAATAGCGTAGCGACTTTGAAACCTCGTTGCAGTCATTTGCCGATGTAAATATGCCGAGATTCACACACGTATCATCAGCTGTCGGTTGAATTATTGATTGTGACGCCCCGCACCGCTTTCTTTATGAATAATTAATACCAATTGTGGTATCAAAATAAACCTTTTGCGGTTTGATCTTTTAACTTGAGCCAGATGGCGTGATTAGGGCAAGCTTATAGTGTGTTTTTTATGTACTATTTAATTTGATTTTCGCAACATTTTCATCAGACCGATGACAATGAAGAAAAAACGCTGAATCAGGGATGTATTTTTGGAATTGCTTTTCTTTGTAGTCCGTAATAGTCGATGCATTCAAGGCATTTAATGCTTTTCATGGATTAGCTTTAAATCTTTCATTGGTTATAATTATGTAAAGCAAACTGACGATTTATTGCATTGACATCATTATTACTGTTCAGACTAAAAATGATACGTGAAATTCAATTTATTCGGATATCAACAGAGCACATAATGTTGAACAAACTTCATTACTAGCTTGTACATTTGGAAAATAAACAATCCATTAACGTAGTCACAGTAATGAGGCTGACACTAATAACATTGCGCTGAAGTAATAAAGAGTTACACACAATAGTTGATAAGTTTTTATTGGCCTAAATTATGAGATGAGTAGATTACTGCCCATTAATATAATTTAGAGTACTGAATTACAAATTACTGCATGACTGTAACAATATATCCTATAATCATTGACTTATATTCTACCGATAGACACGAACTGTCGAAGAAACAATATGTTTGAAATACCTTGTCCGCCCACTAATGCCATCTATTCGTTTTACTAAGAACTACTTGGTAGTTTATTATTACTTGACCAAAGAGCAGCTATGAGCAGATCCGATTCATATCTATAAGGTATTTCAGGAACTCTCCTGGAGACTGAGTTGTGTAACATTTCATTTTATTACACAACAGTGGCAGAGCCTAAAATAATGTATTTCGTCATCATGTATGTTCCTAGGCCCACCCTACACGTGCCCCCCGGGTGGTGCTAAACGAGCAACAGTGCCGAGTATCAGGCGGCCGTAAATAACCCGATCCCGTGGGCCTGTCCATGGTGGCCTACAGAGGCCGTGAGGGATTAAATAACCTCAAAAAGTTCTGTGCGCTGTTTATGGGAAGCCACTGTGACTATTTTCCCAAACCCCAACATGATGAGTACGAATAAATATTGCGATTTGCCATGCCCTCCGGCTAGCGCCCGGCGCTCACAGGATACCGGTACTGTGAGTGTGAAATCAGTTACCGAAGACTGCGAGGTGGTGGATACCCAGGCCACTTCTGCAGTTAATGTTACTGGTCAGAGAAAGGTCCAACAAGCTGTTGAAGACTGCATGGAAGTGGGTAGCCAGGCTTCTGTGCCAGTGAATGTTACTGGCATTAAGCGAATGATCCAACAGGCATTCCACCCCAGCCTGTTCATCAACAGATCGAGAAGTTCGTCGGTAGGAAGCTTATGTAAGCCGACAACTACATCCGTTGGAGGAATACTTGTGCCAGAGCCAGAGAAAGAAACAGAAAATCTCATAGAGTGGCAAAATGACAAAGTACCAAAAAGGAGACAAAAGAGAAAGGAAAACAGCCCTATATACAACGACAATAACAAAAAATCTAAGAATGCATCAACCATTGCAATACCAACTCATAACAGATTCGATATTCTAAGTGATGATGAAGTAGAGAAAACAGTGAAGGAATACATACCAAAGCCAGAACCTATATTTGTTACAGGAGTCATCGATATAACATCTCTGAAGGACATAATTGACAAAATTGTAGACACCAAGTCCTACACAATGACGACATTAAGATCCGGACATATCATTTAATTATTACCTATTGACATAGCAACTTACAAAGTGATAAGAGAGAATTTTATCCAAAACAACATAGCTCACTATACTTATCAACTAAAGAGTGAAAGAGCTTATAGAGTTGTATTGCGTGGGCTACACTCCACTGAAGACAGTTCCTTCATTAAAGAAGAATTAAAACAAGAAGGTCACGAGGTCAGACAAATAGTAAACGTACGGCATAGAAATACCAAAGAAGCATTACCCTTGTTCTTCGTAGATCTAGAACCAAAGAAAAACAACAAGGACATCTTCAACTTGAAATACCTTTGCCAAATGAAAGTCAAATTCGAAGCTCCATATAAAAAAACAGAAGTCATACAATGTAAAAGATGTCAAAGGTTTGGTCATAGCAAAAATCAGTGTTTTAGACCATTCAGATGTGTGAAATGTGGCAAAGATCATTCAACCTCATCTTGCCCTAAAAAACCTGACACGGATGCAACATGCGCAAATTGCCAAGAGAAACATCCAGCAAACTACAAGGGATGTGCAAAGTATAAACAGTATAAAGAAAGAATACTGAAAATCAAACCTACAAACAAACAACAGAACCACGCTAAGGACAAGAATGAAAAACAAACCAATATTGGTTACCACACTACACCAAAACTAAAACAAAACCAACAGAGAGGAAAAAGTTATTCAGAAGTAACAAAGGACAATACCTATCACCAAAGAGAAACAGAAAGACCATCAAACTCAGAAAATATAACAGACAGCCTAGAATTAATGTTCGCTAAATTCCAAGACGTAATGATCAACATTATGGACAAAATGATGGACAAGATGATGGATCGTATGATCCAGTTAATTACACGTCTCGTAGCTAAATGATCCGTTCACTCCGAGTGGTCACTTGGAACGCCAATGGCTTGACGGAACGTCGTCAAGAACTTCAAACATTCCTGGATATGGAAAATATTGATATAGCCCTTGTCTCTGAAACAAGATTTACTGCAAAATCTTTCATAGCTATCAAAAACTTCAAAATTTACACAACACACCACCCATCGGGGAATAGCCATGGTGGAACAGCAGTGATTATTAAAAACAATATTAAGCACTATGCACTTGAAGAACATCAGACAGAGAAAATACAAGCAACTTCAATCAAAATAATGCTAAATGACAAAGCTGAGTTAACCGTATCGTCTGTGTATTGTCCACCAAGACATTCGATTACAGAAGGGGAGTTTAACACTTATTTCCACTCACTCGGTCCCAGATTCATATGTGGAGGGGATTGGAATGCAAAGCATACATTCTGGAGTTCACGATTAATCACTCACAGAGGAAGGCAACTATACAAAGCTGTACAAAGCAGTAGACTTGAATGCATGAGTGCTCACGAACCAACGCACTGGCCTACAGATCGAAATAAAATTCCAGATGTGCTTGACTTCTTCATAACCAAAAATGTAAGTCGCAATTACATGTGTATAGAATCTCGGACAGACTTATCCTCTGATCATACACCGGTATTACTATATGTCAACTCAACAGTGGTACTGACTCAACCACCAAGTAGAATGTACAACAAAAATACTAACTGGGAACTATATGAGAACATAATCACTTCGGAAATCAATCACACCAGTAGATTAAATACGACTGAAAACATAGAAGAAGACATCGAGCATCTTAACAGAATCATTTTCCAGGCTGCAGATAAGGCTACAAAAGTTCGCAAAAAAATTGCTCCAAAATTAAATGAATATCCTAAAATGATTAAGAATAAAATAGATGAACGTCGATACCTCAGAAAAGAATGGCACAAAACACGTTACCCCAGAGACAAAACGGCTTTCAATAGATGTTCGGAAGAACTTAAAACTCTCATCAAAACATTGAATAACAATAACCTCCAAAAGTTCCTCTCAAACCTGTCTCCATCATCGGACACAAACTACTCGCTGTGGAAGGCTACAAGAAAATTCAAACAACCCAAAAGCCAGATTCCACCCATCAGAAAGCGCAATGGTGAATGGGCCAGATCAGACTTGGAACGAGCTGAAATATTTGCAGAACATCTAAGCAATGTCTTCCAGCCATTCCCAGGATCAAGCCCGGAGCAGGACGTCGAAGTGAATAGCTACCTGAAAAGTGCACTACAGATGTGTCTACCATTGGCGTCTTCTAGTCCTAAGGAAGTATTGAGAGAAATAAAACGACTCAAAGAAGGGAAATCTCCGGGATACGATAACGTAGATAGCACTCTACTCAAAAAGTTACCAAAGAAAGCTATTGTTGCAATAGTTCGAATATTTAACGCCTGCTTACGACTTTCTTACTTTCCAGGACAGTGGAAGATAGCACAAGTGATAATGCTAGCCAAGCCTGGCAAACCACCACAAGACGTTACTTCATACAGACCAATCAGCCTTTTACCAATTATCAGCAAACTCTTCGAAAAAATCTTACTAACGAGGATGAAAGAGCAACTAACAGATATAATACCAAATCATCAATTTGGTTTCCGGGAAAACCACGGCACAGTTGAGCAAGTTCATCGTATTGTCGATATTATAAGTTGATCTCTGGAGGAAAAAGAGTATTGCTCGGCGGTCTTCCTAGACATAAGCCAGGCCTTCGACAAGGTGTGGCATGACGGCCTATTGTACAAAATTAAAAAAATGCTCCCTCATTCATTCTTTCAAATTATTGAATCGTATCTCAGCAAACGTTGTTTCGAAGTCAAATTCAACAGTGAATATTCCGACTTATACGATATAAAATCGGGTGTCCCCCAAGGTAGCATACTAGGACCAATACTCTACACCATATTCACTGCTGACCTCCCGACGAACGAAAATACCATGGTCGCAACTTACGCAGATGATACAGCTATTCTTTCATCACACACAAACCCAGGGACAGCATCCGACTACCTGCAACGTCACATCTACCAAATAGAAAAATGGCTTATGAACTGGAGAATTAAAGCTAATCAAAGCAAATCGTCACATGTAACATTCACCCTCAGAAGAGATACTTGCCCTCCTGTAATTCTTAACAATGAAGAAGTTCCTCAGGACGACCACGCTAAATACCTGGGCTTGCACCTTGATAGGAGGCTAACGTGGAAGAGACACATATGGGCCAAACGGAAGCAATTAGACACAAATCTCCGTAACATGTACTGGTTGATAGGACGCCACTCACAACTGAACACACACAGCAAAGTCACAGTCTACAAAACAATTCTCAAGCCTATATGGACATACGGTATTCAACTGTGGGGTACTTCTAGTAATAGTAACATCGAAATACTAGAACGGTTCCAAAACAAGGCACTGAGATGCATATTTAACATCCCTCAATGGATCAGTAATAAGTACATATATCAAGACTTAAAACTGCCAACCGTCAAACAGGAGATAGCTCAGTATAGCATAAAGTACCAGCAAAGACTATCGAAACATGAGAACGAACTTGCTCACAGGCTAAGTGGAGTTGGAGGCCTACAATACAGAAGATTAAAAAGACACAGTGTTCCCAATCTTCATGGCAGATTCAACAGACTGAATGAGGCTTAATTATAACTGATAAGTCTCTTCCAGATGAATACCACATTAAAAGATAAGTTAACTATCAGTTAAAAGAGTGGCCCATTGTTGACTTAAACAGATAGCCATGGTGCAGAAAACATAAAAAAAAAAAAAAAAAAATCATGTATGTATTTTGTTGAAACTTGAACTTTTTTAATTTACAATTAGTTAGGTTACTCAAAGCGAGGTATAATTGGAGCCACATAAATAATTAAAAATAAAGCAAATTTTAAATTTTAGTGAAAATAAATAAATCGCATTAAACATTGTATAAAAGCGTTTATTTCATAACGACTTTCCTTGAAACAAAAACAAATTGGGAAATTTCTGGCGTTTAGTAGTAGAGCTTATCTCTGGGTCTACCTTAGCCTCGTGATGTAGTCTAATTTTCGAATATTTTTCGATTATAGGTCTGATTATGTACAAAATAATGTGCATAAACAATACAAACAATAATCATCCATCAAGTGCCTATGTTGCACCCTCTGATCTAAGCGACTCTGATTGATCTATGACAGAAGCGTGATAATTCTCGTCACTTTTTCTCGAACGGGACTTTCCGCGCGCCAAAATGGGACAAACTATATAATGAATTTTGTTGTGAAATATAGACTTTCTCATATTCGGGATTAAAATTAATTAATATTTATTGATAATAATTCCGTGGCGCAGTTGGTGAGTAGCCGTCTGTGAAACGAGAGGCCGTGGGTTCGATTCCCAAAGCGGGACAAATGTTTGTGTGACAGACAGATATTTGTGTACGGGGTCTGGTGTTGTGAGAGAGAAAGTCTCTCCTAGTCCCTGATACCCACAACACAAGACTCGTATCTTAGTGTGGGTTCGGGGCTATGTATGTGACTAATTAATTAATATTGGAGAGTAGCAGTTTTATTGAAGTGAAAACTTCTTTGGGCACGTTGGGCAATTTGGTATGGGTAAAATCACTGAACTCGCGTGATTATATTTCAATTTTGACATAAACACGCCCTATTTTTGTTGTCGCGGGGAAAGCGTTTTATTACTACCGCCCGCTCCGGGGGGAAGCGGAATAAGAATAAAACGGTTATGCTGGACTAGCCGGTCTTACGACCCAGGATCCCCCTCGCCCGGATGATGGCTATCTGGGCAGCCGCTGGGCCGAGTCCCTACCCCCTATGTACACCCCACCCGACACTACCAGCTAAAACCCCGCGGTGGCCTTCTTCGGCGCTTACGGAGCGGAGCGCTAAGTAGTGCTAGAATTGCTGCCGAAACCGCCCCTGCGCGGTGCTGCGTAGCAGCCCATCTCCATGGGGACATAGACACGCCTATGAAGTTCTTAAAATTATTGACAAGCGATGATAAACAAAAAACGAACACTGTAATCACAAAGTTTTAGGCTTTCATCTCTGTCGGTAGTCGGCTAAATCTGGTTTTGTAGTATGAATTAATTTTACAATTATAACTTGAGGATGTTGTAATCCTCGTGACTTTGGCCTAGTCTTTTTCTATTTTATTACTAATCACAGTATCATTATATTAAACATATTCAGTTGTAATTGCGCATGCGTTACGACTGCTGTGCTGATGTATCGGGTTCGATCCCCGGGTCGGTTAAAGTGATATTGGGTTTTTATATCTAGAAATTCTCGGTATTAGCCCGGAATCTGGAACCTGTGCCCAGTATAGCTATAGGCTCGCCCCCTATCAAATTATGGGACCGATATTCGTCGAAAAGTGGGTGTTTTGGTTACACCTCTGCCTACCCCTGGGATTACAGGCATGAGTGTATAGTGTATACGTATGTATATTCACCAACATTCTTATTAAGCATTGCTTCAAATATTCCATGTTTAACTTGTATTCCGCAAGATGTTACTTTGGATTCAGTTGGTATTCTGCCAACTGTATGCTAACATCTCATTTTATACAATCGTTAGTTCTAAAAAATGGTTTCCACAGACCAACGCTAACTGCCCAGCAAAAAGTGTCCATTTTGTATGTCAAATGCGCTCTCACTGCAGCATTATATTTTTACATTTTTACCAGGACTTGGAAATTGTAAAAGCATGTCAGGGGCATTATTATTGTCATATACATGGTTATTGCGTGATTTGAGTATTGGTTAGTATTCGTTTAGTAGCTATAGTAGTATTTCTTATTATTTCTACACTTTATAATAATATTTATAAAGTAACTAATAAACATATTAAATTATCAAACATAAGTTTGATAATTTAATATGTTTATTAGTTTTATAGTTTAAAATGTATACAGTACAAAGTTTGATAAACAAATATTTAAACGACCATATTTAATAAAGTGCATATTGTATTGGAAGACTGCTGTGCTGAGGTCTCGAGTTCGATTCCCGGGTCGGGTAAAGTGATATTGGGTTTTTCTATCTAGAAATTCTCAGTATTATCCCGGAGTCTGGAACCTGTGCCTGGTATGGCGATAGGCTCACCCCCTATCACATGATGGGACTGAAATTCGGCGAAAAGTGGGTGTACTGGTTACACCTCTGCTTACCCTCTCGGGGATTACAGGCGTGGGTGTATATGTATATGTTGTATTGTAAGATACAGATATTGGAATCAAAGATAATATAAATGAAGATTGTAATGTGACGTCACGTCGAGATTTCTTTTTGTAGGTTTAATTTATAATTGAACAGAGTATATAAACACTCGACCGACGGACGGACGTCAATTCTCGCAATTAAAAATGTTCAAAATATTGACCTTCCATATACAACGTAAACAATGTCCATCCTGACATTGTGTTCAAATGTGATTGAAAATATATATTTCACATTTTAAAATAACACGAAAATAAATACCAATTTTTAGACATTTCATATTGTGATGTCAGTACGATCAACATTCTGACGCAGTGTCAATTAAGTAGCTTTGATCCTCATAAATAAGTTACAGAATGAGCCTACTTGAGAAAGGCGGAGAACTGTTAAGGGTGACGTGCTGGTGGTAGGATATTCATATCCGGCCGGATAGCGACCACCGTACACAGGGTGTAAAACTCGCGTTTGTAAAAAAAAGTGTGTTGCGTTCCGGGATCAGCCAGTGTATATCCGGTTTTCGTCGGGGGTCTAAAGTTGGGGTAGCGTTTGGCCGTTACGGCCTTCTGGGTACGCTGACACTAGACTCTTGACAGATTCTTCACCTTCTTGCCCATGGCGTAGTGTGAAGAAGCAGGTCAGCATGACCTGTTCTTTAGTGTATCGGTATAATATAGGATGAGTCGATGGATCCATATATAAACGAATCATTATTGTTAAATATTCAACGTCATTCAGTCTAGGGAAGTAAATAATACGAAATTTTATAAGTGAATAGTTTCATACTGGAAAATACACAATTCCCAAAGAATAACCGACTTCATTACGTTAGCGGAACCGTCACGCGAGTTGCGCCTCCGGTGAAACGCATATTAGTTTTTAATACTCTGTGGAACATATTTTGCCCAATATATTTTTAATAAACGTGGCGTGCCTTTCTTCAAAATGCTTTCGTACGAGCCTTTTGGGCGATACTTAATTGAAATGATTGTAGTACATTTTTTGCCTACACACTCGGCAGCAGCTAAAATAAAGCATTTTTTTATCCTGGCACGGCAAAGTGATCACACTGCACCTGATGGTAAGCGTAGTGCCGTCCAGTTAGATCTATTCATCGCCACTTAACACAATCATACCGGCCTGCTGTGTGGCTTCTTCACACTACGCCATGGGAAAAAAGATGAAGAAGCGGTCGAGGCTGCAACATGGCCAAACATGGTATCCCAACTCTAGACCGACAAACACTGGATGTACACTGGCTGACCCCGGAACCGACACACTTGCCTGTGCCACTACGGCGCGTTTTACACCCTGTGTGCGGTGGTTGCTATCTGGACGGATATGAAATAGCTACGACCAGCTGGAGTTACTTTTAATAAATCGATTTATACCTGTACCCCAGCCTAACACCCTTATCGATTTGAGCGCTGACCGCACCATTTAAACAGTGGCTGAAGCGGAGGTTTCAGACGATGCAGAGATTTTTAAGGTTTCATTAATTTTTTTTTATTTCGAAAAAAATGTAGCCAGAACTATTTTTAGGCCGTAATAACGCTTCTTTTAGTACAGGAACTAAGTAGATGTAGTGACAATTTGCATTAAAAATTACTAACAATCTCCTTTATAAGAATTTTTGTACACTATTTGAGAATACTAGAAATTGTATTAAGACAGACAGTTTTGTAAGAATATTAGTATATAGTTTTTGTGTTGATTTGGTTTAGCACACTTTTCACAGAGTTTTTTGGAACTTGACCAATATTTTATAATTTGCGCAACGAAAGGCTTTAATACAATGCTATATATTCTGATTCACAACGACATTCGTTTATCGTAAAATTATAGATTGTGAATTGAAAGTGGTAGAGCCACGCTGTAGACATATTTGTCTACGGCATGAATGGGCCGGCTCGACCGGGGTAGTACCACTGTCTCACAGAAAACCAACGTAAAGTGACAGTTCACTGTCGCGTTTCGTATGGTAAGTGAGATATCCGGAGGCCCAGATTCCCCCTTCCCTTCCCTAATCCCTATTCCTATCCTTTAGGGCCGACAGCGCATACGTGATACTTTCGGTATTGTGGATGTTCATGAGCGGTGGAGATCACTTAACATCAGGTGACCCACTGGCTCGTTTGTCGGACTATGATATAAAAAAAAATATATATATAGGAATGAGTTTAAGAACTACAGAATTTTACATGAAATCGTGTGTTAATCTATTGTGTAGTAATAACACAAAACACTTATTTCAGAAGTTGATAAAGAACAATGATTTATTGGAACTAAAACACATATAGGTATTTAGAGCATTGTTTGAAAACATTTTATTAATCTATACTAATATTATAAAGAGGAAAGATTTGTATGTATGTAACGAATTAGCTCAAAAACTACTGGTCCGATTTTAAAAATTCTTTCACCATGTGAATGCTACATTATCACAGATTAATATAGGCTAGACAACTCCTTGGATTGTATACTTCTGCTCCCGAAAATAACCCCCACGCGGGTGGAGCCGCGAGCAACAGCTAGTACTAAATAAAAGTAATGTAATACTGAGTATATAAACGAATATTACTACGGTATGATTGAAACATCAATTATTCAGAACGATTGTTATCGTTCTTCCTCAACTTTGGAACTATTGTATTAAATGGAATTGTTTATTTTCTGTTCTAAAACTATGAAGTTATTTATATACTATAGCTGTTGCGCGGCTCCGCCTGTGTGGAAATTATTTTTGGGAGCTACCTTGTTATGTTACGTATGTTATATACCCATATCTCGATATGCCCTTTAGTTTTATTGACGATTATTTTGTAAAAACAGTACTTTAGACGTGATGCCTTGAGCCACAGACAATAATTCCAAAAACTATTTTTTTGGCTTCTATATCGATAATATAACACGTTACAATTAAACTTTTGTAAATATATTTAATGTACAGACAAAGTACCTCTTCAGTTTTATTATAGTACAGATAATGGAATAATTATTATTGTTGTAAAAATCATAATTACTAAAATATAAAAAAATATAATACATAGACAATAATTAGGATACAATATTTATTGAGTGCCTCAGTGGCGCAGTTGTTATTGCGTACGCGGTGCGACTGCTTCGCAGGGTTCGATGCCCGGGTCAGGTAAAAGTGATATTAGGTTTTTCTACAACGAAATACTCTGTATCAGTTCGGAGTCTGGAATTGATCCGGGTATGGTGATAGGCTCGCCCCCTATTACATTATAGGACGGTAAAAAAAAGCTCAGCGAAATGTAGAGGTATTGGTTACACCGCTGTCTACCCCTTCGTGGATTACAGGCGTGAGTGTATATATATGTATATACAACAATATTCATAGCTTAACTATGTTTAAAACACGACCTTAGTTGTAGGGACGCCTGAAATGGTTTATAAAAAAAATATATAAAACAGGTCTACTTTGCAATGCTGAGCTAGTAAACCTATAAATTAAGTTAATTATTTTATGTCTTCCTTTATATATTCACTCATTAAGCTAAAGATATACTACAAAATCATGCAAAATAGACATTTTAAATTATATCCGCTTTCAAATGAAATACGTCCCTTCCTTTTCTCGTAAGTTGCACTGCGGGGAGTTAAACGCAGCTTAAGACAAGTTCTTGCTACGGTTAAGCTTCACTAATAACATAAGTGCATCCACTTCAACTTGATATCATATGAAGTTCTGAATCTGAAAGGCATGTCCCGAAATCTGAAACTTAGGCACAAGTTAGGGTTCGTTATAATAACCGATTGTTATGTGTAATGGTTTTGTTGAAATGTTTTAGCACTGTTTGCTTCTTGTGTTAAATACTTTAAGAACTCTTGATGTAGGTAATTGCGATATTGTGTAATAATATTTTGCTGGTGGTAGGATATTCATATCCACCCGGATAGCGACTACCGTACACGGTGAAAAACCCGCCATAGTGGCACACGCAAGTGTGTCGCGTTCCGGGGTCAGCCAGTTTATATGCGGTTTTTGTGGAGGTCTAGAGTTGGGGTACGATGTTTGGCCGTGTTGCGGCTTTCTGAGTACTCTGACACCACCTTCTGACGCTTCTTCACCTTCTTGCCCCATGGCGTAGTGAGAAGAAGCAGACCCGCGTGATTATGTTGAGTCACGGGGGATACATTCTTTGTCGCTACTTGATACGTCAGGTGCAGTGTGGTCACTTTGCCTTGCCAGGACAAAAAAAAAACAGAAGGAAATAGGAAGACTTAAAATCAATTAATTGCCGTATAGTAGAGTTTTATCTCTCCGTAATTAGATAATCTGTAGACATTGGTGTGGGTTGGACAATAATAAGTACATATTTAGTTATATGTACTTATTATTGTCCAACCTATTAGTGTAGATATATCCATATCTATTAGTGTAGATATATTGTGCTGCTGCTTAACGTTCCTAATAAATAGAAAAAAAAATGACAGCTTTGCATCATAGTTTCAATTCCTATGACGCAGCGGGCGATAAGCCAGCTGTGAGATGAGAAGCCGTGGCTTCGTACTTTTTAACCGACTTTAAAAAAAGGAGGAGGTTAACAATTCGTCGGAATCTTTTTTTTTATGGATGATACCCAATTATTCCAAGACGCCTGGACCGATTCGAAAAATTCTTTTTTTTTTTGTTTAAAAGAGTATACTTCCCAGGTGGTCCCATTGGCACCAAGTCAGGATCTGATAATGGGATCTCAGAAAAATCAAGGGCTACCCTCAAATTTTATAGTGACGCATAATTTGTTTTTTATTGAAGTCGGTGTACTTTTTATGAATTAAAAAACATTTTTACTTATTGAAAACCACGATACAGGTTCGACCTAGTGTGGTATCAGTACTAAGTGTGACTGTATGGTGTATTATTAGTTATTTCTATCCGGTTGTATATAAATACTAATAGATACTTAATTACACTGATTACTGTACAGATAAATACCCTTGGCTTTTATCATGAATATTAATAGCATTATGATCCGAGGTATTCTGTCTTGGCGATTAAGAGAATGTCTAATTAATAAATTCAACTATTCTATTCATACCTAGCGGTTTGTAGTAGAGACGATTCGCTCAATTTAGGTGAAATTAGATATCATTATGTAAATCCATAATTCGTTTACTCTAACAGCTGAATAACCACTTATTTAAGAACTTGGTTTATTTAATAAAAATAAATAATTAACACCCAACAGAAAAAAAATCAGCGATAGCCTAGTTGATTGCGGTACGGACTGTCAAGACGAAAGTCGTATGTTCGAAACCCAAATGGCATACACCTCTGACTTTTCTAAAGTTACGTGTATATTCATTGTTAATTATCGCTTGCTTCAACATTGAAGGAAAACATCGTGAGGAAACCTGCATACCTTAGAATTCCTATAAGAATTTCGAAGCTATGTGAAGTCTACCAAGCCGCATTAGGCCGGCGGCCGACTAAGGCCTAACCCCTCTCAATAGTAGAGGCCCGTGCCCACCAGTGGGACAATGTTTAAAACAGAGCTAGTTTTAATATCATTTATAACAGTCACACACATAATCCGGAAGCCGCGGTAAGATAAGAGTCTTGTGTTTTGGGTATTGGGAACAACGAGAGACTTTCGGGCTTACACCACCCAAACCCGTATATTTATGGGTCAAATAAACATTTGCATCTGTGCTAAGATCAAACACCGTCTAATGTCTATGAACTGTGGAATACTGAACAAATAAATAAATAAATAGGGGTTTTTACAGTGTCGTAGTTGTCGGACAAAAAGATGTAATATTTTAGAGATTTTTAGTTTTTGTAAATTTTGTTTTAATATTTCTTTGATGAACACCTTTAGTCGTTTTTATTGTAGCATTTTCCTTTAATAAAAGTATGCCAATCCACAAGGTGTTTACAAATCTCTGAATAAATATCAGAGGGGGCAGAGGGGTATTCCACCCATTAAAAAAACAAAGATTATAATAATCAGGAAGTATTGAACTACCTGGCAATGCTGAGCCTCTGGCCTTATTAGACACACTTTGGACACAGGTGTTCCAATTCGAGGAATAGTACTACTACTAGTGGTGCTGTTAGTGTATTTAAATGATTTATGTTTTTTCTTTGTACTACTATATAAAATAACTAGCTGTTGCTCGCGGCTCCGCCCGCGTGGACGTCATGTTTGGGAGAAAAAGTATACAATACAAAATACCAATATTCATGCGTTTAACTTAAAAAAGACGGATTTTCATACAAACTTTCATTCTCTATTTAGGGGCGGAATTTCCAAAAATCCTGAAACATATATTTTTAACTAAAATGCCAAATACTAATTTTCATGAATTTAACTTCAAAAATGACGGATTTTCATACAAACTTTCATCCCCTATTTTACCCCCTTAGGGGTGGTATTTCCAAAAACCCTTCCTTAGTGGATGCCTACGTGATAAAAGGTACCTACTGTCAAAATTTCAAGTCTCTAACCCCAGCCGTTTAGGCTATGCGTTGATCGATCAGTCAGTCAGTCAGTCAGTTTCTTCTTTTATATATACACAGTCAGGTCATAAGTATTGTCACACAGTAAAAACTTTTATTTTAGAATGCTGGCCACAAAAAAGTATATTGAATTCGAATTTCAAATTGTTCATGAAAATAAAAATGTATACTTTTTAGAATTTTACTCATTTTTAAATATGGAGTGGACGCTTAAAGAAGACCGTGTTGCAGTAATTGCGTTGCATCGTTGCGGTTACGCGCCAATTAAAATTTTTGACATACTGAAAAATTTGAATATAACCAAAAGATTCGTTTATCGTACCATCAAACGATACAATCAAGACTCTAGTGTAGATGACAGGTCAAGGAGTGGTCGCCCTCGGTCTGTTAGGACTCCAGCAGTGATAAAAGCTGTGAAGGCGCGAATTCAAAGAAATCCCAAACGTAAGCAGAAACTGTTGGCCTTTCAGATGGGGTTAAGCAGAACCACGGTGAAAAGGGTGTTAAATGAAGACTTAGGGCTTCGGGCATATCGAAGAAAAACAGGACATCGTTTGAATGCTCGTCTAATGGACCTGAGACTGAAGAGTTGCCGCACATTGTTGAAGCGGTACGCGGGAAAAAAATATCGGGAAATTCTTTTTTCAGATGAAAAACTTTTTACCGTAGAAGAGAGCTACAACAAACAAAATGATAAGGTGTACGCACACAGTAGTGAAGAAGCGAGCAACCGTATTCCGCGTGTCCAACGAGGTCATTTTCCATCCTCGCTCATGGTATGGTTGGGAGTTTCTTATTGGGGCTTAACAGAGGTACATTTTTGTGAGAAAGGTGTAAAAACGAATGCAGTTGTGTATCAAAATACAGCCCTGACGAACCTTGTGGAACCTGTTTCTCATACCATGTTCAATAACAGGCACTGGGTATTCCAACAAGATTCGGCGCCAGCTCATAGAGCGAAGTGCACACAAGACTGGCTGGCGGCGCGTGAAATCGACTTCATCCGGCACGAAGACTGGCCCTCCTCCAGTCCAGATTTCAATCCGTTAGATTACAAGATATGGCAACACTTGGAGAAAAAGGCGTGCTCAAAGCCTCATCCCAATTTGGAGTCACTCAAGACATCCTTGATTAAGGCAGCCGCCGATATTGACATGGACCTCGTTCGTGCTGCGATAGACAACTCGCCGCGCAGATTGAAGGCCTGTATTCAAAATAACGGAGGTCATTTTGAATAAACTTTAGTGTCATAAGAATCTATGTTTTGTTAAGTTCATTTTGGTATATAAATGGTTACATAATGAATAAACTTGTTTCAATTATTTTATATTAAACATGTGACAGAATTTATGACCTGACTAGGTACAGATACTAGCCCTGTATAAACATTGTCCCACTGCTGGGCACGGGCCTCCTCTACCAGTGCGAGGGGTTAGGCATTAGTCCACTTTAGTTATACTACTACTTTTATGTATTTCTTTTATGGCCTAAAGTCATGACCTTAATCTGTTGTATTTTATTCATTATTGTTCAACAATTAGTTATTTAATCATTGCCATTTATTTTAAAGTATTAGGATATTTCCTATTATTAGAAATACCGAAGGTATAACGGCGGGGGGTGCGAAGTCAGAAAACCTCCACGCGGTGCACCCTGGGCAACGGCGGTCACATTGACCGACGGCCGATATCCTGACAAAAGGTGGTTGACGGTTGTCGCTTGTTGCGGCGGCCCTCAATCAAGAGTTCGAGCTCATTTATCGAGCTACTCCCGGGTTCTGTCTCGGGGGTGTCGGCGGGCTCGGTGTGCGCTCACCCCGCCGCCGAGCGGGCAGTGGGGGGGACGCTCTCTCCTGCTGTCACCGTCGTAAATCGTAATTCGGTCTGGAGGTCTGTGGTCATGTCTCGCGCTCCGACTGGACCGAGGGTCTTGGCTTAATCGCCCGGGCTGCGAGGGAGAAAACCTCTATAAAAAGTCACCCTGAATCCCAAGCGGCGGCGCACCGCGAGGGGATGCATGGCCGACGGGTAGTTCGGTCGCTAGTGCGAACCACGCCGCCGGAGTACCTGCTGCCTCTCCGTGCGTGATACCCAAGGCTTACCCAGGTACAGGGGGCTCTGCCTGGGTGGACGTCTATATCCCCCATAATCGTGGGAATAAATATGGAAAACCTAAAACAAAAACCAAAGAATGTGGAGAAGTTGTCTACCCCAGGGGACGCTAGCGACCCTGGAATGGCAAACACTGAGTGTAAACTCAAAAAAGGGACTTCGACTTTCTTGGCTCCCGAAGCCAAGGTAACAAGCGGCGTTATGACGCGTTCGAAGAGGGCGCTGATAGCTCGAGAACTGGACGCATCTGCAAGCGACAGTGATGTTGAACCGGCGCCAAAAGTGCTTGCTCTTTCAGCAAGCCCGGCTGCAGTGTCTGATGAAGACACTGCACCGATGGAGGGAACGGGTGACCATGACTGGCGCTTGCAGATGTCAGCCATCATCCGGGACGTGGCCCGCAAGTCCCAGCATCTTAAAGGGACGGAGCAGCGGAGGCTGAACCTTGCGGCGAAAGAGCTGTCGGAGAGGGCCGAGGAGTCAGCCTCCGCAGAGGTGGCTAGGTTGGAGGCCGAAAAGGTGGCGATGGCCCAAGAAATCGTCGACCTCAAGGCCTCCCTTGCATCCCAACAGCGGACCTTGGAGGAGATGATGGCGACTGTCCAAGCGATACAAGGACAGTCGCAGCCGGCGGCCCAAACTAGAGCCGTGTCTGGAGAGGAGGACCGCCTCGAGCGGTTCGAGCGCCGTCTTCTAAATATTATAGACGCGCGCTTGAGCGACATATACTCGAGGCTACCTCCAGAGCCCATCATGCGGCCTCCATTGGCCGCCGATAGGGCTAAAGCTCTGGCAACGCCTGCCGTTGCTTGGCCATCAAAGGCCCCTCCAGCCGCCGCCGGTCCACCGGCTACTCCGAAGGGAAAAGGGCTGGGCAAGGGAAAGAGTAATGCCCAGCCCGCCCCTGTTGAAGCTCCCCGTCCCCTACTTGCGCCTGTCGTAGTCGCTGGGCAGGTGGCAGCTTCAACATCTGTGGCGTCCCCAAATCCCCCTCAACATAAATCACGAAGAGGGGGAAAGAGGGGAAAAGCGAAAAAAAGAAGGAGTACTCCCGCTGCCCTAATGCCCAAGGAGCCGCGGCCACTACCTCCCGCCCCTGCAAGTATGGACGAAGGGTGGAATGTGGTGGCAAAAAAGAGAAATAAGAATCCCCAGCCCGTGTTAATTGCTGCGGTGACCGCACCACCGCAGCAGAGCCGGCCGAAGCCGCGTATAGACTTACCCTGCAAGGCAGCCGTCACGTTAACGGTGACGCCAGAGGGGTTGGCGCGGGGTATCACTTACGCCCAAGTCTTACGGGAGGTCCAACGACGCGTGGACTTGGCCGGTCTCGGTATTGCTGAGACGCGGGCGCGTTTAATGTTGACGGGCGGGTACTTATATGAGGTGCCCGGTCCGGAGTCGGAGGTGAAGGCCGATTCCCTCGCTGATAAAGTGAGAGAGGTGTTCCGCGGAACGGAGCTGGCGGGTGATGTTCGAGTTTCCCGCCCTTTCAAGTCCGCGGAGTTGCGAGTGTCTGGGTTAGACGCATCGGCTGACCCGGAGATGGTCGCTTCGGCCTTCGCAAGAGCTGGGGATTCCCTGCCAGAGAGTTTTAAGGTCGGGGAGATCCGCCCCGACCGGTCGGGCCTTGGTGCGGCGTGGGTGCGGTGCCCCGCCAAGGTCGCCGACAAAATTTTAAAGTCGGGCCGAGTTCTGATCGGCTGGGTGGCGGCGCGTGTCCAGCTCCTTGAGCCGAGGCCCATGCGGTGCTACCGTTGTCTGTACAAAGGACATGTGCGGGCACGGTGCACCGACGAGTGTGACCGCAGCGAACTTTGCTATCGCTGTGGTATTGTGGGCCACAAGGCCAAGGAGTGCTCCGCGGAGCCGCATTGCGCAGTGTGTGCAGGTGCCGGTAAACCCGCGGGGCACCAGGTGGGCGCCAAGGCATGCGTCGCCTCCTCCCGCCCTCGCCGCGTTAATCGTGGTCGGGGATCGGAGGTTGTGACCCAGCCGACAGCGAGCACCAGTGGAGAGCATATGGAGATCGCCTATTAATATGGCGCAACGTTTCCTCCAGGCGAACATTAATCACTGCGCCAGAGCCCAGGACCTGCTAGTCCAGAGCATGGCGCAGAGGTCGATACAAGTGGCTGTGGTCGCCGAGCCTTATTTTGTTCCCCCCAGGGAAGACTGGGCAGGGGACCTTAACGGTTTGGTGGCCGTCATCACTCGGGGCGCCGCCGGCTCCCCACCCTTCGAAAAAGTAGCGAAGGGGGCGGGATGTGTGGCGGTTCTGTTGGGGGGGATCTGGATTGTGGGTGTGTATTTCTCCCCCAATAGATCCCTGGCCGAGTTCGAGCACTTTCTCACTCGGCTAGGGGCCCTGGTGGTGCAAGGCAGTCAGCCTCGCCCCGTTCTCGTTGCCGGCGACTTCAACGCCAAGTCTCAGGCTTGGGGTTCGTTGGTCACCAGCAGGCGCGGCGAGGCCCTGGAGGAATGGGCGATCTCGGCCAACCTGGCCGTCGTGAATCGCGGGTCAGTTAACACGTGCGTGCGGCATAATGGCGGATCGGTGGTGGACCTCACGTTCGCCACCGCAGCTATTGCCCGCCGTGTCCGTGACTGGAGAGTTCTGGTGGACGAGGAGACGTTGTCGGATCACCGATACATTCGGTTTGACGTCGCCTTATCCCCTAACCCCCAGTCCAGTGGAGGACCGACTGGCCCGCGGTCGGACGGCCCGCGTTGGTCTGTAAAACGCCTCGATGTTGAGGCCCTGAAGGAGGCCGCACTGGCCCAGGCGTGGCTCCCTGCACCGGAGGCACCGATGCAGGTCGAGCAGGAGGCGTCGTGGTTCGGGGCAGCGATGTCACGCGTCTGTGACGCGGCCATGCCCCGAGTCCGACGTCTTCCCGAGAAGCGCCAGGTGTTCTGGTGGTCGGCGGAACTCACGCGGTTACGTGTCTCCTGCGTGGCCGCCCTTCGTCGTCTCGCCAGACACCGTCGTCGTCGGATCCGTCTTCCCGGCGACGAGGACCAGGAGCGGCTGCTTCACGGCCTCCACAGGGAGGCTAAGAGAGCGGTGCGCGTGGCAATAGCTAGGGCAAAGTCTGCAGCTCAGGAGGAGTTCCGGGGAACTCTCGATAACGACCCTTGGGGGCGTCCATATCGCGTGGCGATGAGGAGATATCGCCCGTGGACGCCCCCACTGACGCAGAGTCTCCGGGGCGACCTAGTCGAAGAGGTCGTCGCAGCTTTGTTCCCTGCCACTGAAGATGTCACTCCCCCACCGATGGCGTCACATCCATCGACGCCATCGTCGTTGAGTTCGGCAAGGGTTATTTCGGAGGTTTCGCCCGAGGAATTTCGGGCGGTGGTGCTTCGGCTGCGGGGCAAGAAAACAGCCCCGGGTCTCGACGGTATCCCCGGACGTGCGTGGGTGTTAGCCATCGAGCATCTGGGGACTAGGCTTCGTGGCCTGTTCTCCGCGTGCCTGGAGCAGGGCCGTTTTCCGTCTCAGTGGAAAACTGGGAAGTTGGTCCTGCTCAAGAAGGAGGGGCGGCCCGCAGAGTCGCCATCGGCCTACCGGCCCATCGTGTTGCTCGACGAGGTCTGTAAGCTCTTCGAGCGTATCATTCACGCTCGCCTCGTCGAGCATCTTGAAGGGGTCAGGCCGGACCTGGCACAGTGCCAGTACGGGTTCTGGCAAGGCCGATCGACAGTACACGCGATTCTGCGGGTCAAGGCACAAGCGGAGGATGCAGTGGCTCGGGGTGAAGTGGTGGTGGCGGTGTCTCTAGACATCGCCAACGCGTTTAACACCCTGCCCTGGGCCTGCATACTGGAAGCACTGCGGTACCACGTGGTGCCACCGTATCTCCGGCGTCTGGTGCGCTCGTATCTCTCAGACAGGTACATAGTGTATCCAGGCGCCGACAGGTGGCACCGAAGAGCGATGGCCTGCGGTGTTCCACAGGGCTCAGTCCTGGGCCCTCTCCTGTGGAACATAGGCTACGACTGGGTGCTCCGTGGTACCAATCCCCGAGGCGTCGCTGTCGTCTGTTATGCAGACGATACGCTAGTAACAGCGACAGCCAGGTCTTTCCAGGAGGCCACCCTGCTCGCCTCGTTCGCAACCGAACAGGTGGTGGGCAGGATTCGGCGACTGTTCCTTAAGGTGGCCCTGAACAAATCCGAGGCCCTTTACTTTCACGGTCCTCGGATTCGGCCACCTTTAATGCCCCACATCAATGTGGAGGGGGTGCGGATTCCCATCGGCTGTACAATGAAGTACTTGGGATTGATTCTGGACAGCCGGTGGGATTTCCGTGCCCATTTCAAGGAGTTGTCGCCGAAATTGGTGCGGGCGGCGGGCGCGCTCGGACGCCTGCTGCCGAACCTGGAGGGACCTAATAGCCCTTGCCGAAGTTTATACGCTGGAGTCGTGCGGTCAATGGCCCTGTACGGATGTCCCGTATGGGCCCAGTCCCTGAAACCCCGCTGCGTCGCCTTGCTGCGCAAACCGCAGCGTTTGTTGGCGCAGCGAATAGTAAGGGGCTACCGCACGGTCTCCCACGAGGCGGCCTGCGTATTGGCCGGCACCCTCCCTTGGGAGTTGGACGCAAAACTCCTCTCGTCCGCGTTCTTCTGGCGGGAGGAGGCGTCCAGTCGCCGTCAGGTGAGACTGGCCCCGAGGGAGATTGCGGCCCGATTTCGCAGAACCGCTGTGGAAGAGTGGCATACCAGGCTGGAAAGCCCAAGTGCGGGCTTGAGGACCGTCGCGGCAGTGCGTCCTGTCCTAAAGAGATGGCTAGACAGGCGCCACGGTGCGCCAACTTTCCGGCTGACGCAGGTACTGACGGACCACGGATGTTTCGGTTCGTTCCTGTGTCGGATCGGAAAGGAGGTGTCTGCCGTGTGCCACCATTGTGGCAACTGCCACGAGGACACGGCCCAACATACGTTGGAGGAGTGCCCAGCCTGGGACGAAGAGCGCAGCGCTCTCAGAGCAGTCGTCGGAGGAGACCTCTCGCTGCCGGCCGTGGTGTCGTCCATGGTCGCCAGCCGGAGGTCCTGGCGTGCGGTGGCCCACTTATGCGAGTGCGTCATCTCGCAGAAGGAGAGTGCCGAGAGGGATCGGGAACGAAATGATCCCTCCCGCCGCCAGAGAAGACGTAGGAGGCGCCGGGTGGACGACTGACCGGCGTCTCCCGCCCTGTGGAACGGGGGCGTTTGAATTCCACCACGGTAACCCCTGCCTGTCGTACGAGGCGACTAATAGGGGCCATCGGGGGTCGCGGGCTCGCAGCGGGGGGCTGTCAGCCCGAATCGATGCACTCCCAGTTTCGGAGCATCGTGCGACCCCGAGATGGACGGCAGCGCGTGTGGTAAGGCCTCGTTCGCTGTCGTTGTTCGGTGCGCGGGGGCTTCTAAGCCCTCCCATGGAGATGGGCTGCTACGCAGCACCGCGCAGGGGCGGTTCCGGCAGCAATTCTAGCACTCCTTAGAATACCCCGGGATCGCTCCGTAAGCGCCGAAGAAGGCCACCGCGGGGTTTTAGCTGGTAGTGTCGGGTGGGGTGTACATAGGGGGTAGGGACTCGGCCCAGCGGCTGCCCGGATAGCCATCATCCGTGCGAGGGGGATGCTGGGTCGTAAGACCGGCTAGTCCAGCAAACCGTTTTATTCTTATTCCGCTTCCCCCCGGAGCGGGCGGTAGTAATAAAACGCTTTCCCCGCGACAACAAAAAAAAAAAAGGTATAACGGAGGTATTTATATTCCTGACATGCGTGTGTGTTAATATTAAGCACTGAGATGTGTAACAGTGTCGTGTAAATCAATTAATAAATTATAAACATTGTATTTGTGCCTTTTAAATATCAATCTTGCACAGTTTTGTTGATGTTCCTAACAAAATTTCCCTGATTCTTTTTCTGAAATGCCCACATTTCCATTACACTTATTAATGGTTATTATAATTCTATTAATATCTTTGTCGGTACAAACAGAGCTTTCTTCCACATTTACTTTGTACATTTTTTATTAGCCGCCCTCCATTCATTCGTTACGTTTTTGTTTAGGGAATTTATTATTAGATTCCATGAATGTGTAATATACGACGTGGTTGTAATTTTTCATTTGCTTTTTTGTTCAAAGCGATGTAATATAAGTTTGTGGGAATACAAATTTCGCGTTACTATCATATTCATGATGTATATACATATTTTTTTATCCTAGCATGGCAAAGTGACCACACTGCACATGATGGTAAGCGCAGTGCCGTCCAATTAGAGTATCGAGTAGCGAGAGACGATCTATCCCCCGCTACTCAACACAATCATGCCGGCCTGTTCCTTCACACTACGCCATGGCAAGAACGTGAATAAACGGTCGAGGGTCTAATGCCAGAGTACTGAGAAGGCTGCAAAACGGCCAAACATTGTACCTAAACCCTAGACCCCCGACAAAAACCGGATGTACACTGGCTGATCCCGGAACGCGGCACACTTGAGTGTGCCACTATGGCGGCTTTATACCCTGTGTACGGTGGTCGCTATCCGTGCGGATATGGGTATCCTACCACCAGCATATTATTGTGTAATCGAGACAAAATGCCTTTAATGGAGTTGGGCGGGACGTACGGCTAGGCGAGATGACAGTAGGTGGAATAAGTCTCTAACTGAATGGTGGCCGAGACAAGGAAAGCGCAGTGAAGGCCGTCCAGCAGCAAGATGGGTTGACAACCTCGTTAGGATCGGAGGTCGAATCTGGATAAGACTGGCTCAGGACCGTGGCATGTGGCATAACATGGTGGCATTGCTGGTGGTAGGATATTCATATCCGCCCGGATAGCGACCACCGTACACAGGGCGAAAAACCCGCCATAGTGGCACACGCAAGTGTGTCGCGTTCCGGGATCAGCCAGTGTACATCCGGTTTTTGTCGGGGGTCTGGAGTTGGGGTACAATGGCCATTTTACGGCCTTCTTAGTACTCTGACACTAGACCCTCGACCTCTTCTTCACCTTCTTGCCCATGGCGTAGTGTGAAGAAGCAGGCCGGCATGAGTGTGTTGAGTAGCCGGGGATAGATCGTCTCTCGCTACTCAGTACTCTATTTGGACCGTACTGCGCTTACCATCAGGTACAGTGCGGTCATTTTGCCGTGCCAGGATAAAAAAAAAAAAAAAAAAAAAAAGCCTATACCCAGCAGTGGGATTCTACAGGCTGTGTATGATGATGATAATGAACTGACACCAGTGGCAAAGGCTTCAGGCAATAAAATTCTCTAGCTTCCTTCTGTAAATTTGTTAAAAAGTAAACGCTAAGAACTTACATACATATTATAATTTCGCATTGACTAAAAAATATTACATGACAATAAATAATTATACTAATTAATAATATTGATTGCAATCTGCGACTAAAGTTGTAAATCTTAACACTCAAAATATTAATCCTTGGTATTGTGAGACAATAACATATTTATTAACCATAAATAAAAAATAATGTTGAATAGACCCAACAGTCACACATAGTTCCGAGTTAATCTAGGTCAAATCTGACAGGTCAAAATATTTAGATCCGTTACAAATACTTATTTGTGGAACAAACAAACTTTTTGGTATGGGTATCGAACCCGCGACCTCTTGTTTCACAGCCGGTTACGTTCGGTACGAAATAAGAAATTATAAAAACAAATTTTTGTGTTTTATATTTAATATTGCGGTTATAACATAAAAATGTTGGCCAACACCATAAAATAAGAAAGAAACACTTTTGAACACGATTGAATGGAATTTAACAATTTTGTAGGAATGACATCTTTAACAAATTCGGCATGGAGCCTAAATTCCATTACGTTTCAATATGACGACACATACCTGCACTCAGCTTTTTGCTTGTCGGTAATTTAATTAAAAAAGATTGGTTACATTTTCGTGGGACGAACGGAGGCGAATTGTTCGGTTATTGTAAGAAAAATCCTTGTAATTCTCTGCTACTGACATACTGTATTCAAAGAGCTAAGATTGGTTTTCAATTTACATATTTTTCGTGTCTTTTGATGATTTGTAAAAAGAGAGATTATATCGCAAGTATATAGTATACAAAATTTGGTGCACGGTGTTGCTAACAAATTACAATTTTTAAAGCTTTAGCTCTTCTTCACATCACTCGGCCTTCCAATATATTTTCCCTAAAGTGCTCTTGTGTGTTATTAATAAATGTTAGAATATTTTTCAAATCTTGATCTACGTCTGTCGTCTATTTATATAAATTGGTGTCTGCAAAGTTTTGATCTAGTTGGCTAAGTGTAGCCTATATTACTTTTTACGTCGTATAGTTATTTGATTCCTTTTATGTTACAAATTATGTGAACGTTCGAAAAGTTACGTCTTGAAATAGTTCTAATATATCATATAAATATACCTTGTTAATATTTGTAATTAAGTTATTGCTGTCTAAGACAAACAACTATATATATTACTGTGACGAAGCAGTAATTCAGTCTTGAAGACAGATTTTAATACCAGATATTTTATACCTATACATGCATTTTTATTTGAGAATTTCCGCAAAAAATGATCTAGATTTTTTGGTGAACAATTATGTTGTCTGCATAGTAGCAAAAGGAAATAGCAAAGCTGGGTTCTTACTAAATGCTACTAATATATAATCCATACCAATATTATAAATGCGAAGCTCTGTTTATTTGTTACCTTTTCACGAATAAACTGCTGATCGGATCATAATGAAATTTGGCAAGTGTATAGATTATGTCTCGGGGAACGATATATGCTATCTTTTGTCTCAAAATATAATCTCGAAGGGAGTGAAATAGGGGTTGAAAGTTTAGGGCAATACGTAATTCGTCAAGTTAGGGATCTGAAAATTCTATTTAGGCTTTTGATAAGAAATAAGTGATACCTTTTTTTTTTCAAAACCCATCAATGGGTGGAGCTACGGGCAACAGTTAGTTTGTAATAAATGCAGAAATTAGAGGTGGTATTATAAACGGCAGGAAAATATAGTATCTCAAAGACTATGTTTATTATGGTCAAACTGGAAGTATTAATCGAAAGCTGTACGGAAAAAGAGATATAAAGAGTTGAGCTAGCTTGTATAAAGTACTGGGTGTTAACAGAGAAAATAAACAATATTAAAATTGATATGGGTACTGTATCATTTTACTAAGAAATCAAGTAAGTAGAACACGATCTTCACGATTAAACGGCTGAACGGATTGTAATGAAATTTGGTAAGGGAATAGATTATATCCTGGAGAAGGACATAGGCTATCTTTTTTCTCAAAAAACAATAGCCCTATTGGCCTATGTACTTCACCATTAAGTTTTACATGAGAACACAATTGTTAAACTAACGTCAACGCTTGGTAATCCAAACAACATAAGGAATGTATTGCAACAGGGTATTTTCTATTGCCAGAGAGTTTTGAAAATAATTGTTATTTCAAATAATGTACTAAAACTTAAGTATAATGCTTGAATATAATATAAGACAAGTTATTCATTATTCTGACTACACCGATAGTTGCACTAACTGAAAATGGCGTGTGCCATACTATTGACAATAAAGAAATTAGAAAGATTTTCAAAATCAATGCACCGGTAAAATCAAACTGTCTTTTCATAGTGTCATATTTAGAGATAGCCATATTTATTATAGCAGCGATAGCCTTGTTGGTTGCGGTATGGACTGTGAAGACGAAAGTCGTATGTTCAAAACCTAAGTGGCACACACCTCTGACTTTTCTAAAGTTATGTGTGTATTAAATGTTAATTATCGCTTGCTCTAACGGTGAAGGTAAAACATCGTGAGGAAACCTGCATACCTAAGAATTCTTATAAGAATTTCGAAGGTATGTGAAGTCTACCAACCCGCATTAGGCCAGCGTGGTGGACTAAGGCCTAACCCCTCTCATTAGTAGAAGAGGCCCGTGCCCAGCAGTGGGACAGTGTTAAATACAGGGCTAGTATTATATATATTTATTAGGCTTTGTTGCAGCTCTTAGTCTAAGTAGAAAAGCGTTGGAAAATCTTTATAAGTTCGCTCGTCTCGCAGTGAAACATTTCGAGCTCACGACCAATCGCGTCCATCTTTTTATGACTCGATACCACTGTTGGAATTTCTTTTTAAAACAAGTTTTGTAGATTGTAAATTTGAAAAATGAGTACAAAGTTTTTTTCTAGTTTCCAGGTAGTCTTTTTTGTTGATGAGACGTACTGGGATTTCACTAATATTGCAGAAGTGACCCAATCTGGATGGACCTATATGATGCTAGTTAGGGGTTTATAAAAGTTTACATTTGTTACAATTAATATTAGGCCATTAAATATAAAAGAGTGTCTGCAAATTATTAAATGATTCAAAAGCTGCATGGAAAATAAAAATACGTTTTGGATTCATCATTATATATTGGTATTTCCTAATATTATGAGGTATAAGGTTGTACATTTTAGTTTCTACAGGATTTTATCCTTAAAACGTGATCTCTGTTAGAAATTTAAAATGGCATTAAATCACTTTGTTACATGACTTGCATTTTAATAATGAACATTGCAATTTACACAATTTATTTTAAGGAATTCATATCAAATACAATACAAACGATCGAAATATGTGTAAAAACACATATTTAAAAAATAAAGTAGATACTTTATCGTAGATACTTATAAAAAAATCCACTTAATAATCGGCAATCTTGCCCAAGATAGTTACGAAACAATTTTTATCAATTAAACCAATGGGTCGTCTGCAAATAATGAACGTAAATGGGCGAATGTTTACAGAACTTGAGCGCCGAGCGTCTCAATTTACGGAAAACCAAAACATTCTCTCAATATTAGAACATTTCTGAATTGAAATAAGTGGGGTAATTGGATGGAATCGTGCAATGCAGAGTGTTATTTTTGTACTAAATTTCCGCAACAATTATTAATGTTGAGTAGAAATTTCAAATAATATATTTATGAAATAAAATGCTTTTTTACAAAAATTGAATTATCGTCATACTCATTATTTGACTGTCCTCGGTGGCTTAGCTGTAATTGCTTGCGCGGTACTACTGCTGTCCTGGACGTCTCGAGTCCAATCCCCGGGTCGGGTAAAAGTAATATTGGTGTTTTTACAAAGTACTCAGTATCAGCCCGGAGTCTGGAATTGTGCCCGGTACGGCGATAGGCTCGCCCCCTATCACATCTTGGCACGGTAAAAAGCTCAAAGAAATGTCGGTGTACTGTACACACTGTAATAGACTTTTACCACTTCGGAGTTAACAGGTGTGATTACTTATGTATTATGCTAATGACTGCATTTGGTAAAAAAATAACAAATCCTTATGTGCGTCCTTATGTGATGTGATGTCACATCACTGCTCATTTTATATTATCTCGAATAGAGTATTCTAATGAGAGGAGGCCCGTGCCCAGCAGTGGGATAATGTTTAATACAGAGCTAGTATTATTATTAATTAGACAGATAAACGGCACGGCATACACTTATATTCAAAACCAGGAAATTTCTGTATATAATTTACTATAGCGTATTTTTACTTCATGTGTAATTTGAGCCACGACATTTTTAGGTCACGTATTTTTGTACATATTATTATGGAGGGCAATTTAGGCAGCCATACAAAATATGATGGATAGTAGTGCAAATTAGCGAGATAAAGGGAGTAAAAACGTTGCGTTCCACTTTGCCTGAACGCTTCCATTTTTCAACGCGTGATAGGTACATTAGGAAGAAACTGCAAATGTTCCGGAAGGAATTTTAAAATGGACGATGCTTTTAGTTTATTCTCTTAGGAATTTGTTAAGGTAATAAATACATTTTGCGAATGTTTTTTCTACTCATTCATTACAATGGTTTTGTAAAAAAAGGCCATAAGTAGATGTTCTTCTAATATAATTTTTATCTTTTGTTTGTATGATGTAAATCATTTGTTTTAATTTTTTTTATCCTGGCACGGCAAAGTGACCGCACTGTACCTGATGGTCAGCGCAGTGCGGTCCAAATAGAGTACTGAGTAGCGAGATACGATCTATACCCGCTACTCAACACACTCATGCCGGCCTGCTTCTTCACACTACGCCATGGGCAAGAAGGTGAAGAAGGGGTTGAGGGTCTAGTGTCAGAGTACTAAGAAGGCCGTAAAATGGCCATTGTACCCCAACTCCAGACCCCCGACAAAAACCGGATGTACACTGGCTGATCCCGGAACGCGACACACTTGCGTGTGCCACTATGGCGGGTTTTTCGCCCTGTGTACGGTGGTCGCTATCCGGGCGGATATGAATATCCTACCACCAGTGATTAATTATTTGGCTTTAAGTTTGATCAATACCATGTGAAAACAACAGATCCCCTGGCTTCAATGCATATTTATGGATTGAAATATTTATATGAAATGTAAAAATAATAATATAATAATAAAAATAGTACAAATTTAAACCTACTAAAAATTACAATTTAAATAATGGCTGCAAAATACAGCGTAACAAAAAAACTAGCTGGATAGAACTTGTATATAAAACAACCCCGACTATAGTTTTCTAAATATTTTTCAATGATTCTCATGAAATCTTTAGCAAACAACTATCCGAAACTATCGAATCGAAGATCAAAAAAGAATTGCTCAACATTTTTACCGTGAAATTTGAGACGTGGAGTAAACCATTCCAAAGACGATTCCACGAAGATACTGTAAAGACTCTTATCTAGCTAGATGCTACTTTATCTTTCATGAGAATCGATGGAAGTTTGACTGTTTCAGAACAAACCGATTTCTTTAAACCCGGGTAAGCGGGTTATTTTCTTACGTGAAACTTGGCCGTAAAGTCACGGTTCAGATGCACAACTTTAGAGCTGGAATTTCACGGTTCGAGACTTTGGTATGTGTTTTTCTTTATACGTCGAGGTGAAGTCGCTGGGGTGAGAGGTAATTTTGGATTTTATGAGCTGTAATTACTATGAACCCTGCGTTATTATTGTCTTTTACAACATGTATATTTCTGAAAGTGTGTTGATATTAGACGAAAAATAACCTAATAAGAAAACTACATTATTATGTACATATACATCTACACTCACGCTTGTAATACCTGAAAGGGGTAGGCAGCTGTGTAACCAGTACACCCACTTTCGCCGAATTTATTACGATCCCATAATGTGATAGGGGGCGGGCCTATCGCCAAACCGGGAAAAATTCCAGACTCCGGGCTGATACTGAGTGTTCCTAAAAAGAAAAACCCAATATCACTTTACGCCACCCGGACATCGAACCCGAGACGTCAGTACAGCAGTCGTAACGCATGCGTAATTACAACTGCGCCACCGAGGCAATCGAGGCAGATTTTGTTCATTTTTTTATTTCAATGTAGTCCCTTATAGGTGTTTGATAAAGTTAATTATCTTTAAATAAAATGAAGTAAAAATAATCGGTAACGGGGACTTAATTTGTGGTGGAAAAGCATTGGGAATTGGTGCCGTAAAGTTTTGATTATTACGTATTTACTAAAAAAAATAACACAAAACCTATTAATGTGATACCGGAACATACAATTTTCTTACATCCTAAAATCGATAGAGTTTTCCTTTTCATCATTTTGTTATATCGATACACGAGAAAGGGACGAATGAGTTTCAAAATAATGTACAGAATCGGCCTACACCATACACGAGTTCCTTTGCGGTAGAAACCCTCCACCGTAGGTCCATTACTCAACACTCTATTGTTAGGTAATGTTCGCGCTGGTGATTTTTATTTTGTATTGTCCCTTTAAAAATTGTATTTGCTTTCATTTATTTGAAAATTGGGGGATTGTTGTGTAAACAATTATTTATTGTCATAATTTCTGTTTACGAACAGCTGAAGATTGGCTATTGTCTTTGTTTTTTTAGGTTATTTTTCTCTAATATTGATTGAAAAGGGTGTTAAATGAAGACTTAGGGCTTCGGGCATATCGAAGAAAAACAGGACATCGTTTGAATGCTCGTCTAATGGACCTGAGACTGAAGAGATGCCGCGCTTTGTTGAAGCGGTACGCGGGAAAAAAATATCGGGAAATTCTTTTTTCAGATGAAAAATTTTTTACCGTAGAAGAGAGCTACAACAAACAAAATGATAGCGCACGATAATAAGGTGTACGCACACAGTAGTGAAGAAGCGAGCAACCGTATTCCGCGTGTCCAACGAGGTCATTTTCCATCCTCGCTCATGGTATGGTTGGGAGTTTCTTATTGGGGCTTAACAGAGGTACATTTTTGTGAGAAAGGTGTAAAAACGAATGCAGTTGTGTATCAAAATAGAGTCCTGACGAACCTTGTGGAACCTGTTTCTCATACCATGTTCAATAAAAGGCACTGGGTATTCTAACAAGATTCGGCGCCAGCTCATAGAGCGAAGAGCACACAAGACTGGCTGGCGGCGCGTGAAATCGACTTCATCCGGCACGAAGACTGGCCCTCCTTCAGTCCAGATTTGAATCCTTTAGATTACAAGATATGGCAACACTTGGAGGAAAAGGCGTGCTCAAAGCCTCATCCCAATTTGGAGTCACTCAAGACATCCTTGATTACGGCAGCCGCCGATATTGACATGGACCTCGTTCGTGCTGCGATAGACAACTGGCCGCGCAGATTGAAGGCCTGTATTCAAAATCACGGAGGTCATTTTGAATAAACTTTAGTGTCATAAGAATCTATGTTTTGTTAAGTTCATTTTGGTATATAAATGGTTACATAATGAATAAACTTGTTTCAATTATTTTATATTAAACATGTGACAGAATTTATGACCTGACTAGGTATATACAAATTTAGTGAATTTTATTTATGCCTTCAGCACGCGACTATACCACTGCCAAGGCTCCAAAAAGGGAAATTATCTACAGCAGGGGACGAATTTCAGGGGTCCAGGGGGTGCGGCGTCAGATTAACAACTTATAAAATACGTTCGCCCAAACAAGTCCGATTCCGTCATCAGCTCAGTAAATTCTAGTGGAATGAAGGCGATTTTAGTGCATCTAATCCATTTGCTAACAGCAATTTATGACTATCTCTAATTTATAAATAATTTTAAATAGAATTTCAGACTGTATTATAAGGTACTTACTATTCATAGTGTTAACATATACTGTGTGAAAATTATAAATTTTGTTTAGGTACTGTTACATCTAATAAAAAGTGCACCGACTTCAATTAAAAAAAAAATGCGTCACTGTAAAATTTGATTTGGTTGCCCTTGATTTTTCTGGGATCCCATCATCAGATCCTGACTTGGTGCCAATGGGACCACCTGGGAAGTATACCCTTTTAAACAAAAAAAGAGTTTCTCGAATTGGTGCGACGTCTTCGAGTAATCGGGTAACATACATAAAAAAAAAGATACCGACGAATTGTTAACCTCCTCCTTTTTTGAAGTCGGTTAAAAATGCAGCCAGTCTCTTAGTCTTCATTAAATCTCAAGCTATTTGTATGTAGTAAAACGAAATTTAAGTACCATGTTTTCTCAGGAGTTGGCTATTTTTCCATGAATAGTACTTTGGTGGAATTAAAACGAACGCAGCGCAGTTTTGAGTGGCTATTACACCAAAGTCTAATAGAAGTTTTAGAAAGCTTACTGTCGCTATGCAACCTCGGAACCGACATTTGCTGTTAGATTTCTGTTGAAAACACGCTTCCACATGTCTCGTGAGTTATTTAGGTATTATTTCGTTGTTAGTACGGCACGTTTGGAACTGTATTCGGGGTAATTGTAACATTACGTTGCGACCCTAATCTTCCTGCGGTTACGAGTGTTGAAATACTACGTTATGCGAGCGTGGTTATTAAATCTTGAGTTGAAAATGATTTCAGTGCTATATTATTTTATCTGGAAAATTTAAGAGACGTTCTGCTAATATTTGCCAGTTTTCCTTAGCTGAATGAAAATGATCAGAGAAAATATTCTTCATAGATTAAAGAACTTAAATCTTCGATTAAATAAAATTACATTATAATTAATTATTCATTACTATCTATCAATGAATTCGAAAGGGGGTCATCTGTCTTATAAAGACTCCTTGGAATTATTTATTGATAAACACCTACCAATACAGTTGCGAGATATGTCCCACATTTGCATTACCGGGTAAATTATATAGGTATAGAATAAATACTGTCATTCATTTTATTATTGCATGTCTTTGTCCACTTTTGCAACATCCTTTATAAGGGAATAACTGCTCTATATCTTAACACGACAATCAAAACGAAATAAATTTACACCGTGCCGAATGAAAACAAGTTATTCATTTACAACCAAGATGTGTAATTTCGTGATAGCTCGGGGGAAATACAAAAGACAGCAATGCGGCACGAATCTGCAATATGCATGCAAATTTGCGAATACATAGCACGTCGGTTATGCGCTTATGTACTACAATTGAGGTATACAACACGCATTGTATTGTTTGCGTAGTGCTGGCTCGCTAACATCGGGTGACATTGATTGATGCCATAATATTACATCCGTAGTCAACAATTCAAAAATGACAACCAAGGAAGCTCTTTACCATGCGTAGATTTATGTATTTACTAGCTGTTGCCCGTTGATCCGCTCGCGTGGTAGTATATAGGTAGGAAAGAAAAGTTAAAAACTCATGGATTCATCTTAAGCTGTTACATCTTTCTATATTATGCTATCACATACGAACCGAGCATTTGCCGGTATAAAAGTAGCCTATATGCTATTCCAGACTATAATCTATCTCTGTGCCAAATTTCAACCAGATCCGTACAGCCTTGATTGAGTAACAAACATCCATCCATCTATGTATCTATCCAAACATTCGCATTTATAATACTAATTGGATGACGTCATTGGTTCATTTTTGCCACCAAACAAAATCTGACCAATCGCGTATACAGAAATGAACGCATCTGGCAAACACTTAGGCATCTAGTAAGTTAGACAGGCATATTGAGATATGGTCTAAATCAGCCATATCAAACTCTAAGTCACTGGTGGGCCTAAAGTATGAAGATCGTAGACTAGGTAGGCCGCAAAACCTAATCTTAAAGAAGACAACGGTAGGTAGCGGCTTTGCTGTGCCCTGGCATTGCAGAAGTCTATGGGCGGCGGTGATTACTTACCATCAGGTGGCCTGTCTGCTCGTCTGCCTATCGAGGCACTAAAAAAAAAGACAAACTACTGAAAATCTCTTCTATTAAATTTCCAATTAAAATGACATTAAAAAAGTAGGTAGTAGCTCGCAGGCCGCATTATCTGACTAAAAAAAAATAATCGGGCCGCAGGAAATGCTCAGTCGGCTGCAAGTTTGACATGGCTGGTCTAGAATCATATGTATACAGTATACGCCTGTATATTGTTTGGGTTTTGTACAATTGTTTTATCATTGTGCAACCCTGAGATGTACGGTAGCGTGATCGTGCCCTTGTAAACGTAAGGGCAGCTACGTTGCCGGGTAGGAAGTATGCAGGAGGTGCCTTAACAGCAATCCAGTCCAACGCGAAATCCCCTGGAACCATTCCATATGCGCTGAAGAAGATCACTGCTTAGTTTTTCGGTAGCAAAATTGAGTCTGAATTTTTTCTTTCAACGAAAATCGGTCTCCGGAATAGGCGATCTGGACAACGTCTGCATTACTAATATATTATAATAATTATATTAATAAATTCAAATGAAGCGAAATTTGCCTTGTAGTTAAAAATGTCTTGTTTCTACGGTATTTCACCTCGGCTAGACATTTTATAGTCATCTGTTTGTTGTACTCTGACGCGGTTAATTATTCTTTATAATGTACAAACCGGATTTCCGATCTATCTCAATTAGATTTATTTATATTTATCATGTCTTCGCAGCGCGCAGCTATTTAAAACTTTCAGTTTTTGTTCTTTTATCATGCTTCGAAGCGCTTCAATTATTAGTTTAGCGAGATTTATAACTTGCCATTCAGTTCAATATAATCATTTCGTTTGCAACTTCTGTGTAGCTATTTTGAAGTTATCGTACTTACCAATATTGTTATCAGAAATATATTATGGCATAACAGTATATATGGCGAAAGAAGTGTGTCAGGATCGTAGCTTGTGGCACTCAATAGTCTCTGCCTATCCCCATGGGATGCGGGCGTGAGTGTATATGTATGTATGTATGTAGTATATATGTCTGAAGTAGTATATATATACTCACACTTGTAATCCCCGAAGGGGTAGGCATAGGTAAAACCAGCCACTTTTCGTCAAATTTATTACGGTCTCATAATGTGATAGGGGACGAGACTACCGCCATACCGGGCACAATTCCAGACTCCGGGCTGATACTGAATATTCTGTGATAAAAACCCAATATCACTTTACCGGCCCGGGGATCGAATCCGAGACCTTAGCACAGCTGTCGTAAAGCATGCGCAATTACAACTGCGCCACCGAGGCAGTCATATTCATGTCTATAGTAGAGTATATACAAATGGTTTTCTAATTTATTATATGCTATTTGAGGTATCTTGAATTGAATTTTGTACCTATGGCGCCGTTAGGCTCTATATCTATCATGGTGGAAATAAGCTTTGCGGGCTGTAGATGCACTAGATGTATTGCCTACCTTCTTAGTAACCTTATGTTATTTTGTAGACATTCATTACTTACTAAGGAACTTTTATTATTTTTAAATTGAATTATACGATAAAGTCTGTTCTAAAATACAATAAACATGTTGACATTTCTTTAAAATATTTTTATATACAGTGCTATTGGTGAAATCAGTACTTGGAGAGAAGTATTAACACTTATATTATGTTAATGTAACAGAAAATACAAATAGTACTATTCTTCTAATTTACAGTGTCTTGGTACATACCCTTTCTAATGGTTAAGAACTAATTAAGTTTATTTTCTTTTTATACCTGTTGTTCTTTTAGTAGGCAAGCATAAAATAAATCTAATTACTAGAAAAACTATAATACTTTTTAGTAATTGCGGGTTATTATCATCAATAAAATATTACGCCAAGACGAAAGTCGTAGGTTCGAAACCCAAGTGGCATACACTTCTAACTTTTCTAAAGTTATGTGTGTATTAAAATGTTAATTATCGCTTGCTTTAACGGTGAAGGAAAACAACGTGAGGAAACCTGGATACTTGAGAATTTTTCTAAGGTATGAGAAGTCTGCCAACCCGCATTAGGCCAGCGTGGTGGACTAAGGCCTAACCCCTCTCATTAGTAGAGGAGGCCCGTGCCGAGCAGTGGGACAATGTTTAATACAGGGCTAGTATTATTAAAATATTATACTAATCTGCCGGACATTTTGATAATCATATACGACGGTTTTTAAATATTATTCGAAGTTAAAAACGTACCAACCAATGCTAAAATTAAGCACCTGAAATTGACTCAAATGTTTGCTTAAATAAGGAAATTTAAAAGTTTACAAGTTATACGAAACTCTCCAAGACACTAATTGCATCTGCGTTGAAACTCGGATTTTGGATTTAAACAAATATTGCTTTTCAAACAGTAAGTAAACTTCATTATAATGAGTAAAACATGGTTATCAAACTCATTTTAAGCAAACGATATGGTTAAATTCTGGTTAAAGGTTTTGTTTCTTAAACTGAGTTTTGTTGCTTATTATTCGTATAAATTTATGTTACACACACACTAACGCCTGTAATCCCCGAAGGGGTAGGCACACCCACTTTTCGCCGAATTTCGGTCCCATAATGTGATAGGGGGCGAGCCTATCGCCATACCGGGCACATTTTCCAGACTCCTGGCTAATACTGAGGCATTTCTAGATAGAGAAACCCAATATCACTTTACCCGACCCGGGGATCGAACCCAGAGACCTCAGCACAGCAGTCGTAACGCATGCGCAATTACAACTGCGCCACCGAGGCAGTCAGGCAAATTAATGTTAATCTAGACTTTTTAGATTGTAACTACATATTTTAATGGGATTTGATATGTATTTTCTGAAATCTTTGCAGTTGTATTTTGCACATGTACTTGCACTAACAATGTAAACATATCATGTAAGTCGGCTGCTTCGGTGGCGCATTAATATTTGCGTACGCGGTGTGACATCTGTGCTGAGGTCTGGGGTTCGATCCCCGGATCGGGGAAAAGTGATATTAGGTTTTTCTATCACGAAAAACTCAATATTACCTTAGAATCTGGAATCGTGCCCAGTATGGCGATAGACTCAACCCCTATCACACCTATCATGGGATGGTAATAAGCTCGAGTGTGTACTGGTTAAACCTCAGCCTACTCCTTCGGGGATTACAGGCGTGAATGCGTATGTATGTGATAAGGGTCTGGTGGTGAAATCAGCCGGCGAATAGTATCATCCTTCAATAGATTCCAGTAAATTGAGTTTCGGCATTTTTGGTTTGTATTGACTAATTACACATATAAAACGTGTTTTAGGAAATGTAATTTTTTTTTACCGAGGATATAGTGAAACTTTTCTTATCTAAATATATAAACCATAAAATCTATGAACGTTAATAATGACATCAGAAACAAAAATCCTTTGACATTTTATAATGCATATATTATTAACAAGAAAAGAAACTAAACTACGGTAGAAGGCATCTCACAAGTGGCAAAATACAAACGACATACAGCAAACACAAACACGAAACTCGGTATCGACTATCAAACAATAGCGAAATAGTACTAAACAATATATTGTTACGGATCAAGTATATGGCAATACTGCGAACCGCTTTGTAAGTGTCGAAGAACGATATTATGCAGGATTGTCAAGGATAAATGTATCTTATGGTTCGCAAATTCGTTTTTTTTTGCCGCACTATAAGCTGTGGAACAGTTTGCCAGCTACCGTGTTCCCCCCTTCCTATGATCCTGGGTCCTTTAGGCGTAGTGTGAAGAAGCTACACAGCAGGCCGGGATGATTGTGTTGAGGAGCGAGGGATAGATTGTCTCTCGCTACTTGATACTCTATCTGGACGTCACTGCACTTACCATCTGGTGCAGTGTAGGTATGTCGTGCCAGGATAAAAAAAAAGTTTAATAATGATAAGGTGTACCCTACCTCGTCTAAACGATCTAGAAGACAATTTATGATTGCCTAAGTTAAAAGTTTCAGTTATATTATCTCATTTTGAAGCACCATAGAAGGTACAAGAAGAATCATCATCTGCTGCATCGTGTTGGTGGTAGGATATTCATATCCGCCCGGATAGCGACCACCGTACACAGGGTGAAAACCCACCATAGTGGCACACGCAAGTGTGTCGCGTTCCGGGATCAGCCAGTGTACATCCGGTTTTTCTCGGGGGTCTAGAGTTGGGGTACAATGTTTGGCCATTTTGCGGCCTTCTGAGTACTCTGACAATAGACCCTCGACCGCTTCTCCACCTTCTTGCCCATGGCGCAGTGTGAAGGAGCAGGCCGGCGTGATTGTGTTGAGTAGCGGGGGATAGATCGTCTCTCGCTACTCGATACTCTAATTGGACCGCTCTGCGCTTACCATCAGGTGCAGTGCGGTCACTTTGCCGTGCTAGGGCAAAAAATCATCAATAAAATACCCTGGTATAGTATATACTCGATGTCAATTTGAGGCATCCCTTAATATAAGACCAGAAAAGCCGAATACATGTTATGAAGTTGACCTCCGTGGCACAACGAGCAAGTAGCTATGAAAGAGGCTGTAGATTCGATTCCCGTACAGAGACAAATTTTTGTGTGACAGACAGATATCTGTTTGGGGTCTGAGTGTTTTGGGTCCGTAGTCCCTCGTAGTTTTTGATACCCACGACACAGGTTTGACCTATTTCAGGGTCAGTACTATGTGTGACTGGTGTATTTATAGTATCCATAACATCAGGTAAAGTTATACTTTAAAACTAATTTCAGTTCAAAGTCACTAATATCCCTTTAATTTAATAAAATTGTCTCAAAGGCGACTCGAAAATATTAAAATAGCATAGACAGTTGGAAAAAATACAAAATCCTCCAAAGAAACGTTGGCAAACATTTTCAGCCGCTTAACCAAATTACGATACTTTGCAGAAACTGAATGAGACGTTACAGAATAGAACGCAATATAAATTCACGTTATATTTCATATGAAACGAGGCTTTTTGTAAATGAAACTCGTCCCTGGACATTAGTAAAGGACCCTGCCGATTGTAATTCTTGACCCCTATTTATTTTAACTCGGTGTTTAAAATACATTTTGGGTGAACAATTAACAAAAACATACAGTTTGTAATAACAGCCAAAAGTTAGCGATGAGCCACGCAAATTGGCTTAACATGTGTAAATATTTCTAGGATATCAAATTAGGCGGTGAGCCAAATGGTGACTTAGATCGAATTTCTTACTAATAGCTTAAAAAAATTACCATAAAAGTCTTGGAGCAGTCAGTCGACTTATGACTCATATTACCATAAGCCTTCCTTTTTTGTCATGGGGAAAGCGTTTTATTACTACCGCCCGCTCCGGGGGGAAGCGGAATAAGAATAAAACGGTTATGCTGGACTAGCCGATCTTAAGACCCAGCATCCCCCTCGCCCGAATGATGGCTATCCGGGCAGCCGCTGGGACCACATGATCTCCCTGCTAAATCAATAAAAAGACCCAAAGTCACACTCAGTAATGAGCCCTCATTAGGTCAAACCTGTTTCGTGCGTATCAATAACTACGGTCCCACAACACCCAGACTCAAAACATTGTGGATTACACAAACTTCACAAACATCTGGAGGAAGTTAAAGATTCATAGAAATAATAAATGGAATAAGTAGAATCATTTGGTAGTTTAGACTGCTTGTCGCCAAATGTAAATGGAATGAAATATTTAATTTAGAATTGGAATGAAATATATAATATCTTAGATGGGTAACGATGCGATTATTGGCTAATTACTATTTTAATATTGCATTATAATTATAATTAAATATGTCAACCAAGACTAGTCCAACTAATCAAACTCATATTATAAATGCGAATGTTTGGATGGATGGAGGATGGATGTTTGTTACTCAATCACGCTACAACAGCTGGACGGAATAGCACAAAAGGTACTTTTTATCCAGGAATAATGTACATTTCCCGTGGGATAGTTTAGTTTTTCACAGAGTAAGAGATCGACATGATTTCTTGCATAGTAGCAGTTTAGGGATCAGAAAATAACATAGGCCACTTTTATCTCTGAAAAATTCACGCTTCCTATGGGATGGCACAATTTAAAAAGGTGTAAGCTTAAGATGCCTCCATGGAGTGTATACATTTTCTTTCAAAAATAACCTCCACGCGGGCGGAGCCGCGGGAAACATCTATTTTCAAATAAAAAGAGCACGAGCACAATATGCAAAATTGGAGTAAGCGGTGGAAAATAATAATGATGCTAAGTTCACAAAGGCCTCTGAAATCTGATTTTACGTAAAGCATTTTTGTTTCATTATAAATGGACTACATGGCAGAGGTGACTGACCTTTCAAAGGATAGAAACAATATTGTGAAACTTTCCATCAAAAATAATAACAGAGATAAATAAATCCATGGATCATTTGTCATTTCATTAGCGTCTATAATTAATGTGCTGAATAGATATTAAAGTTAGAAAGGAGTACAAAGCGACTCAATATTATTTTTACTCTTAAAGAGAAACATTAAGCTTCAGCCAATCTTTATAAAGGAATGCAATTGGGATCTGCATCAAGTGTCATATGCAGAACATCGGATAAATGAGAAAAAGTCTAGAAAAATGGAATGCATGATCCTGGTTAGTTTTCTTACTCCATACCAATTCTTTAGTTACGTATATTTATTGTATTTCGTTATATAATTATCATCGATTTATAACATTAACCTTATTAATTTTAATATTAAAATGATTTTACTAACCGACTCGGTGCCGGGTAAATTGATATTGGGTTTTCTATTTACAAATACTCAGTATCTGCCTGCGTCTGGAATTGAGCTCGGTATGGCGATAGACTCTCCCACTATCACGTTATGGGACGGTAATAAATTCGGCGAAAAGCGATTGTACTGATTACACCTCTGCCTACCCCTTCCGGGATTACAGGCGTGAGGGTATATGTATGTAAGTAACAATAAATTTAAACATATTTGTAACAACGTATTTATTTGTATTTCCAAAGTTAGATTTGAAACTCGGTCAGCAAAACGTTTAATGTTCAAAAATTATGGGCAGTTAGCGTGTAACGTACAGTCGGTACTCACATTCGCAGTTTGTTAACGCTCAACGCGTGAAATGTTTTGGGGATTTCGTGAAGTGGTTAATGCTATATATAGCCACTGTAACGTTATATAGGTGTTGCGTGTTTTGGTGATGTACTGTACGTCTGTGTCAATGCTCTATGTTAAATCCAATACTGGACATTTAATGACTAGCAGGCGACGTAATTTTATTTAATCAATGTATTTTGTTGGTGACATTTTCACCACCCCATCGTAACCTAAACACTATCTTACTTTTGTATATATTTATGAATTTATTTCCTACACCTAACAAGTTAACTTTGAATGCATTCACCAGAGTCCCTCTCACAACCCTCGTCCTGACACATTCCATCAACAAGTGTTAGACATCCTCCACAGTACTGGACTCTGCATAGCAGGCGACGTATAATTATGTAATCTATATAAGTTGTGTTAGATTGTGATGCAAAATTACCTTTACCATCTTTAAATATCATCTACACCTCAACATATTATACGGAATAACAAAAATAGTCTGGCGAAGACCGAAGTTCTACGAACTTTATAAAGAACCTAATATCGTAAAAACCATCAAAATTGGACACCTAAGATGGGCAGTACAAATTGTTAGGATTATCGAGACTCCGATGCCGAGACAATTACTATACGACAAACCGGATGGCCGCAGAAGTCGTGGCAGGCCCAATCTCAATTAGATAGCGTTGAACAGGACCTTAAAGTAATTGGTGTCAGAAGCTGGAGAGAGAAATCCATGAACAAATCTGTCTGGAATAACATACTGGATCAGGCTAAGGCCTACCCTGGGCTGTAAGGCTTATGATAATGAGGACAGAAGCTCTGAATTAGAGTTGTAGATTATCGGTGTTACCATCCACTGTCTATAAGCGATTTCTAATACAATGGTTTTGTCTGATCTTGATAATATTGAGTGCTACCTTGTTATAACTTTTTATGTATATGGCAAAGAATATTAGTCATATGATTACCTAAGCGTAGAATTGGAGTTGTAGCTTGTCGGTGCTTCTTCTTCTCTGCCATCTGTTCTTGTTAATCAATACAGCTACTTTTTATAGCCTTGGCAGAATATGCCCACGGAGCTCATTTGATTACAGGCTGCAGCCAGGGTTTGATTCATTTACGATAAACATTTAGTTTAATCTATTGTTGGTGAAGAGTACTATAATGTACCATCAATTTGGACGGGGATCGAGGACAGACGTGTGTTCACACCTACAGGGAAGTACTGCAAAGGATAATGTCCATTCAAGTACCAGGAAAAATTTCTTCATAGATCAGTCTACATGAGAATATAAGACCGCTTTTCGGCCGCTGGGCACGGACCCCTTGACCAATGACAATAATATGCCTTCATGCCAATAATCTTTCGTCGATAATATTTTTAAATCCCTTTGGCTTATTGCGAGTTGAGTCCAAATACATTCGATTCCTTTTAATGGTAAATTTACAGCATAAAGTTACGTCACGACATTTTTCTTAACTTACCAATAGCGCTTTGTAAAGTAAAATATACTTAAGGGCTAAATTGAACTTGTTACATACATCTAGGTAGTCTGTTTCCATCCCCACTAGGCTAACACGTAAATGTCTTCATATAACACCTATTATTCGGTCTGTTTATATCATGGCGTTTATGTTCTTTTAATTACCGAAGATCTTCTAAATGGTTATCCAGTTATGTTGCTCCTAATGAGTGCCATGAAACTGTTTTTATATCTTGTTCTAACAGTTATATCCACTCTCATAGCAGAAAATTTAACATTGTGTTGAGTAGCGGGGGATAGATTGTGTCTCGCTACTCGATACAATAGTTGGACGGCACTGCGCTTACCATCAGGTGCAGTGTGGTCACTTTGCCGTGCCAGGATAAAAAAAAATTATATGAATAATAAGTGACAATTTTTTTATTTACCTAATATGTAAACGGTAGGCAGCGGCTCTGCTGTGCTGGCATTGCAGAAGTCTATGGGCGGCGGTGACTACTTACCATCAGGTGGCCCGTGTGCTCGTCTGCCTATTCAGGCATTAAAAAAAAGTAACAAAAACGCAGAACTCAATTATGGTAATTTACATCGTTCATCGCAAAAAGATAAAATTAAGATTCTTACAACCAAAAAGGATCTAATAAAGGCTGTAATTCTTCCTTATACCTAAATATACCCTGGCTTTTGTTGACAGTGTCACCCCTCATTAATCTTCGTCATCTGTGCGACTGAAGTACCGTCTTAAATTTCTTCAAAGAGTATTGGAGTGCTCGGAGGTATCGGTATCTCGTTAATATTAGCAAATATTTGTTATATTTTTATTCCATTAGCGAGGTGGTTGCGTAGGTCGCGTATTATGACAGATTTCCGTTGTAAGGTACTTATGAATTAACATAACATAACGATAATGAATTAACAGTCTAATTATTTTCATTTAAAAGGGAATAGTTTCCTTTTAAGTCGTTGTACTTCAGTTTTAATGTAACAAAAGAAATGTTTGGCCTATATGATAGTAATTTGATATATTTTATATTAAATAAATAATGCACCGAACAGTCACACACATTATTATGACTTCACACTAGGTCAAATATGTATTGTGGGTTTCAAGAACTACGAATGACTATAGTCCCACAACATCCCGACCCGAAACAAATGTCAGTCTGCCACAAAACGTTTGTCTCGGCGCGGGAATCAAACTCACGGCCTCTTCTTTCACAGCCGGATTCTCGCCCATTGTGCCACGGAGACTGTCAAGATTGAATATTAATTAGCACGATGACATTTTGTTTGAGTGATAAGAAACTTAAATCAAAAAGTAATGTAATAGTTTATGTCTATATTTTATTCATTGCATTTTGCTTTACCACTTCTTTCGCAGCAAACCGTACTTTTGATAAAAGTTGGATGAGTAAGCAAAAACATACATTTATATACACTTAACGCTACTAGTAATAAAACAAGTTGTAAGCATCAAAACTTTTTGGCATGATCTTATTTAGGCTTATCTTTATTACACGAAACTTCTTTCGACACACTATGTTTATAGGCCTTGCCATCTGTCTTCTTATTGCCACAATTTCAGAGAATAGTGAATCTCTTGGGACGTTAAACAAAAAAGAATAACGAGTAGGTTATTTTTAACTTCTAATTAAGTATATTTTAATTATATTAGTGGCATGTAGTGTTGATACTTTAAATTTGAGTTTTTAACAATGTTAATCAAATCAAATCAAATCAAATCATTTATTTTGTAAATTAGGCCACTAGGGGCACTTTTTACATGTCAGGTTTAAGTTTATCTACCGGTGCTTCGGAAATGCCCACTGGTCTGAGAAGAAGCACCAAGAAACTCAGCCGTAGGTCTTTTGTATTTTCATCATAACATATAATATTCAATTAAAATTAATAACAATACCTACTAGAAGTATTACACTTAAGTTCCATACATAATTATAGAACAAAAAAACTGTTTAAGATTGATATACGTGTAAATACAAGGCATAGACTAAGTAAGTGACGCTATACAAGTTAATTAATTAGCTTAAACTAACAATCAATGAGCAATCCGGGCAGACCAGTCCACGCGAGCAGCACCCGTTCACGAGTATGACGCATGTGCCAGCCATCGGCCTCCTCAACCATGATACAGGGAAGTGACCGACCCGGCACATAACGCCGCCGCAAGCATAGACATTTAAGCGAGCATGACATACCCTAATCGCATCAAAGAATGAGAGAAAATAAATAAATATGCGACACAAAAGCTTTATAAAAAGCCAAGACTATTAAACTCAGCCATCCTGTAAAAGCCATGTACATCAATCCGTCAAAAACAAAACATTCTATAAAATAAGCAATTTAAAATATAATACAATAACTTAATCTATCTTTATATATATAATTCTACTGTACGTGTGTATGTCGATGAACTCCTCCGAAACGGCTGGGCCAATTTGAATGAATATTTTTGTATGTGTTTGGGTGGCCCCAGGATGGTTTAGATTCAAAAATCAGCCCGGCAGATGGCGCTGCAGCCGGCGTGGTGCTGCTTTTACGGGCAGGACCACGTCTGCTGGGCCCGCCAGTATAAGTATATATTATAAAACACAAACATTGTTTCTACCTATATGCGTTATAGACTTGAAACCACTCAACGAATTTAAATGTTTTTTTTGAATGTGTGTGTTTGTGTCAAACTTAAAATATAGGATAGTTTTAGCTCCGATAGGTGGCGCTGTTGTCAAGATCAGAATTTCTTATTTTTTCAACGAAGATTCGAAGTCCACAGAGAAGGCGGTTTATGGCAGACCACGTATGACCGGGACCAATAGCCACAATATAAAATGAATTTACTTTGACAACCTCCGTGGCGCACCACGAGAGTAGCTGGCTGTAAAACGAGAGGTCGCGGGTTTGATGCCGCACCAACCTCGGCCGAGTTCCTCGTAGTTCTAGACGACACAGGTTGCACCTAGTGTGGGGTCAAGACTATGTGTGTAAATGTTGGGTGTATTTCTTTATTATTTGATTCATTTTGAAATGAAGCAGCCTCCGTGGCGCAGTTGGCGAGTAGCTGCCTGTGAAACGAGAGGCCGTGGGTTCGATTCCCACACCGGGACAAATGTTTGTGTAACAGACAGATATTTGTGTCCGGGGTCTGGGTGTTGTGAGACCGAAAGTCTCTCGTAGTCCCTGATACCCACAACACAAGACTCGTATCTTAGTGTGGGGTCGGGGCTATGTGTGTGACTGTTGGGTATATAAAAAAAACAAATTTTAGCGGATTCTATTGCTGTTTATTTAACTTTTTTAATCCCGACGTTTCGAAATTTTTACAGCCTTCATGGTCACGGGGCGGACATTGATTAAAAAAGTTAATTTAAACTGCGATAGAATCCGTAAAAAAATGTTTCATTTCAATGTATAATATTCTCGTAAACATAAAAAACCATTATTTTATTTACTGTTTGTTTCTAGCCAGTTCATGAGTAGCTCGTCGCACCTTGGACCGGAATAAGCTTAACCGTGAATGCAACTTATTCATCTGCCGTTTTCTTTGTAATATAATCTGAGCATAGGCTATGTGTATAGTTGAGAACATCTTAAAAAAATATCTTTTAAGATTAGACATCTGCTAGATGTAATACTACCTAAGCTTTCTTTCCATTTAGTCGTTGATTGGGCTGTCTAGTATAAATATAAATGTTAGTACTACTTTATCTTTCTTCATTATATTTTCACGCCCCGAAATCCGCACGTCACACGAGGCCCCTTGTTGAAAATCAGTGCTGCAATGCTCAGCCTGCACTGCACTGCAGCATATTGCTGAATGAGGAGACCCATTGTTCGAACAAATAGTTTTTTTTGTTTTGTTTTTTTTTTTCATCTGAGTTTGTTCTGACAATTAAAGTCTTTTTCTTTCTCCCTTCTTTACTTTACCAGTTGATTATATTTATTTGGTGAATGTATGGTTTCAAGAAATATTGCTCTAGATTAATTTAAGATATCTATAAAAATACTGAGCAATGTTTCTGAAGTTACGTAAATGTTTGAATGATTATGACCAAAATCAATGCCGATACGCACTAGTGTAATGGCGTTGTTGACGGAAAATCAATTTATAAGTTACTTATACTTAATAACCACACACATTATTCAAGGCCGGATTTAAATGAATTAGAGTGGCAAAAAGACAAGGCCCGAATCCCGGCAGCATATAATGTTTATTGCTATCGTTTCGTACGCATAAAAATAACGATTTCGTTTTATGATGAACGTAATAAATTTTACTACATTATTTACTTATTGTTATGCATTAATTATTGCTTTTTATTGTTTTGTTATTTTGTATAATAATATAAGAAATATATGCTTATGAAGAGTATGCAAAAAGAAAGTCAAAAAGCAAAAATTTAATGAAATGAAAAAAAAATGATATGTAAAAATATTCAACAAAACTTCATATTTATTCACGAAAAAATAAGTTGCGAAATACGTCAGGCATAACACAAAAAAGGAATTAGCACATTTGAATAGAACAAAAGTTGGCATACAATTTCATTGAGTGGAATTTTGAAAAAATTACAAGCATAAAGTTGCCGGATAAAAATATTGTTGGATATTTATTATGTTTTTCTTGGTCCTTTTTACGTTAGAGATAAGGGCCGGCACGGACCCAAAGGTCGTGGCAATCACAAAGAGCCGACGAATAACGACGTGAAATTTTTGGCATAATTTTAATTAAACGCTAATTTTCCACATTGGGAAACTGGAAAATCGCCATTTGCAGGTGAAATTTTTACTTACTACGTAATAACCAGTTTACGTGTCCAAAATGGTAAGTCGTTATGATAAAGATAATTGTTTTCTCTACTTCCCATAATTAATTTTAAATGAGGATATTGTTTTTTGTGCAAACGATGAGGGTTGCCTTTTGTCTTCATAATATAGGCATCAGTAATCCGAATGTTTTTGCGGACAAAAATAGGGATGTGTTTTAATATAGACCAACCGGTGGGTTTAAGCAGAAAAGATTCAACTATTTTTTTATGAAATCGAGTTAAATATATAGCCATAATCTCCTCAAATTTCATATGTGCACAAAATATCCAGGCAGTTTGATGACATTTACCTAAAAAAAAACTTGTCATGTTTTATTACCCAATTTTCTATTAGTTACTGCATAGTACTATTTTTTAATTCGCTGTCAAACTTTAAACTGCATTTACTCAAAAGTATGAAAACGTCAGTTGGATATTTCCGGCTTAACAGGGTCCATATAATGTTAGAGGCAGCATCGAAGTTAATTAATATAATACACATAGTAGAAAGAGAAGGAGGAGAAAGACAAATGATGGAAGTGCCATTCACGGTCAATTTCAATAACATTCTCCATTACAACTAATATTTCCAACTCCTTTCTATAATCCTATTTGATCAATTTCGTTCTGGGATAAAGATAGTTTATTCCCAGAGACTAGGCGAGCTTTGATGATGATGATGTCCTCCGCGACGTATCCTTCGACGGCGAACCTTGCTCTTTTGGATTCAATTATTGATTTTCTTTTGGCCAATGTGAGTGAATGTGACTAGCTAGCCATAACTTTGTTTTAAAAGTCCTGTCACAAGACGCACAAAACTGTTGTCCAGAAGAGTTGAGGGTGTATGTGTAAACAGTTTTGGGTCTTAACTTTAGTAGTTCACGCTGGGCGTCAAGGCGTTGAATGCGTGTTTCCTCAAACTGTGCACATGATTTTGTACGGTGCTACGCCATTCGGAACGATAATGCGCTAGTTCTTCCCAGCAATCGCATAGTATGTGGCAAGATGTTAAGTGGCGCTTGATGACTTCCTTGTAGCGCAGAAGTTGGACTCCAAGCTTGCGCCTTCCTTGAGCAAGTTCCGAATACAGCAGCATCTTCGGGAGTCTATAGTCCTCCATACGAACAACATGACCGCACCACCTGAGTTGACCCTTCACGAGCAGCGACTCTATGCCGCTTAGCTGTACGTCGTAAAATATGTGTGTTGGACACGTGGTCTTGCCACTTTATGCGGAGATTAGACCTGAGACACTTCATGTGGAACTTGTCAAGGCGCCTTATATCGCCCTTGTAAAGGCACCAGGTTTTAGTGGCATAAAGCAAAATAGGTAGTATAATTGCTTTGTACACGGCTATTTTAGTATGAAGTTGCAAGTTGTGAGAGTCGTGAGAGTCCCAAACTCTTGCTCAACTCTTCCCAAACTCCGAAAGATGCAGCCGCCTATGCGTGAGGAGATTTCAGTCTCAAGTCGGTTGTCATTGCGAACAAACGATCCCAGGTAGCGGAAGGATCTAACTTCTCCGAGAGGTTTTCCGCAAAGAGTGATTATGGTAGAGTCTGCTGTTTCGCCCCTTGCTAGTTGTTTGAGAACTTGGGTCTTAGATACGCTGATAACTAACCCAAATTTACGGTATGATTCGTCTAAGCTGTTTATGTAACCCTGCAGACTAATAATATTATCAGCCATTAGGCGAGCTTTACTGATGTGAAAAATGGCATTGTCGATGCTGCCTTATAAACCCTGCAGACTAATAATATTATCAGCCATTAGGCGAGCTTTACTGATGTGAAAAATGGCACTGTCGATGCTGCCTTATAGGATTTACTTTGGCGGGTGTTTGGACGGTATAGTTTTTTAAAAACATCCTCAACCCGTACGTACTTAATTGGTTAATTATTATAAATGATTGATTAATGCTTTCAATCTCTTCGAACTCATTCAAATAAAAAAAAAACCAAGCTACTATGTATATTGGAATACCTTAAAGACAAGCATGTGATTAATAACCATAATAATACTAAATCGGAGGATGAATGAATTTATACTTACTATATCCATAAATGTCTAGATGGCTTGAAAGGCCATTTGTCATATTACGACCCTATTAAACTCATAATAGATGTCATAATTGCATACAAATTGTCAAATACCGAAGGAATGTTGGGTGTTTTGCCGACTTTCGAGGAAAGGAATGGAATTGACATTTCAAAATACTCTAAATATTAATGATAGTGGTAGAATAATACATTTAAGGAATTTGATGCCAATTTTAAATTAAATTTTTATAGCGCGTATTATTAAGATGAATATATCGTTTATGTGTCACAAGATATTCGAATTGAGTGTCAGTGGCAGAGCATATATGGCGCTGATCTACAAAAATTCATTTCACTTAGAAAATTTACTGATTCCGATGTCCTTCAAAACACAATACAAGGACTTATGACACTGCGGCTTGCGGTAGAAATGGACAACGCCGGAACCAGAACTTTTTTTTATCCTGGCACTGCACAGTACCCACACTGCACCTGATGGTAAGCGCAGTGCCGTCCAATTAGAGTATGGAGTAGCGAGATCTACTATCCCCCGCTGCTCAACACAATCACGCCGGCCTACTTCTCCACACGACACCATGGCCAAGAAGGTGAAGAAGCGGTCGAGGGTCTAGTTTCAGAGTACTCAGCTACTAAGTATTATTTACTCTACCTTTATAGAAAAGCTGCGTATTTGTTCGATGTATAAAAAAAAAATTATTTTTATTATTTTTTACCCTAACAATATTTATAAATAATCTACCATAATATTTTCATAACAGGACCAATAATTTAAAATGCTTCCTGTTTAAGATAAAGAGGTCTAAACACGCGTATAAAACATACATCTAACACCTGACCCTACGCTAGTTCAAACCTGTATTATGGGCATTATTAAATACTAGGGATATCAGTCCCACGACTGTTAGGAACATCAACAAAACTATGCAAGATGGATATTTAAAAGGCACAAATACAATGTTTATAATTTATTGATTGATTTAAACGACACTGTTTCACATCTCAGTGCTTAATATTAACACACACGCATGTCAGGATTCACTTAAGGCTTCTATTTATAATTAATCTTCCAGCATTACCCTCTAAACTGAACTACGCGGCTAATGGACTGTTTACAATTACTTACTGCCCCGCGAACGAACTACGAATATCCTGGCTATCACCTAGTCTACTTCACAAAATAACTAAACCAACTGAACTGAACACCGGAGCGGGGAACGCACTCAGTTTTATATTAAACATTTACTACTCCCACTTTGGTTGTCATTATGAATCTACCCCCAACTAGTATCCTAAATACTTTCGGTATTTCTAATAATAGGAAATACCCTAATACAACACCCAGACTCGAAACAGATATTTGTAGATTAAGCAAATATTTATCTCGGTGCGGGGATTGAACTCGCAACCTTTCGTTTCACGCGCTGCTTCATGGAGCTTACACGGAACATAAAACCTCAACGTACATAAAATCGTCAGCGTTTACCAGGCTAGAGCGTATCACTCAATTCCGGCTCTCTGCGCTCCGTGACGAATTTTTGCCAACCGATTTGCTCGGATCATCGCCCGTCTAACCTATAACGAGGATAAATTCTCCACACACATGATTGACACTGACGCTTATCTACAAACACGATCGTAGTGAAAGTGGAAGTGAGCTTGCTACGCGTATAAATCACAAAAGCAATTTGAAGATGTACATTTCAGTATTAGGTCGGCTTCACGCGGCGCACTGTTTGGACCAGTTCTTTGTAATATGACATATGAGAATATATTTGGCACATTTCTTTTATACTGATAGACAGACGAGCAGACGGGCCACCTAATGGTAAGTAGACACCGTCGCCCATAGACTTCTGCAATGCCATGGCACAGCAAAGTCGCTGCCTATCGTAAACTTATTATTGTTTTTATTAGCACGTAGTAGACTGCCTTGGTGGCGCAGTTGTAATTGCGCATGCGTTACAACCGCTGTGCTGAGGTCTCGAGTTCGATCCCCGCGTCGGGTAAAGTGATATTGGGTTTTTCTATTTAGAAATTCTCAGTATTAGCCCGGAGTCTGGACCCTGTGCCCGGTATGGCGATAGGCTCGCCCCCTATCACATTATGGGACCGAAATTTGGCGAAAAGTGGGTGTACTGGTTACACCTCTGCCTACCCCTTCGGGGATTACAGGCGTGAGTGTATATGTATGTAGCACGTAGTATTTTTTTTGTAATAAGTACACTTTATTCATAGGTATTCCTTACATCTTTATACCTAAAGTCATACTTTGGGAACTTTATCGTAGGGTCAGGACTGTGTTGACTAATAAGAACGTGGCTTAAAGCTTGTGGCCTTGAAACTTTAAATATCCCTTAATATTAGATTTTAATAACGATATGCTGAACAAAGTCTATAAATACAATAATATTCTTATCTATTCTAGATTCTTCTTATCTATGCTTCATATCCTGTGATTGCCTATCAAATAACCGTTGATTGTAATTTAAATTGAAAATGAAATTGATACTTTAAGCAGAAATTGCTGTTGTACGGCAAGACGCCAACCTGCCTAGTACTTCGATTAAAACTCCATTGACGGTCTTGTATTGAAACAAAACGAAACCTTCCCACCTAAATATAAATCTAATTAAAAAGTACACCAATTAAAGCGCGTTAACTTACCTTTCGATTTTCCTTGACTGTTGACTTGAAAAGATCCCAAGAGCATCTGCAAAGCATTTGCAGGTACAAGTGTATTTGTCTTACTTTGTTTATCCGGTTAATCGACTAAAAGGGTCAAGTCCTAAACAGCTCAACCGATTTATTGAGTTAGGCTTTCGTGTTTGCCAACTCGCTTGAAATGAAAGGGGTGAAATAAAATCGCAAAAGTACTTCAATGAACTGCTATATGCTTCTGATACCTTTTGTGTTGTTGACACTTTGGACTTGATGTTTGAGGACTCTCGAGCTTACGAGGGATCTGGTAAATACTACTGGTGTTTTTGGGAAATATAATTGTATATACATATAGTCACGCTTGTAATCCTTGAAGCGGTAGGCAGGGGTAACCAATACACACACATTTCACTGAGCTATTACCGTCCCATGATGAGGTGGCGAGTCTATCGCTAACCGGCATAACCTAACCCGGGGATCGAACCCGCAGACCTCGACAAAGCAGTGATACTACACACGCATTACAACTGCCGCGCCGGGGCAGTCAATAGTAATATAATTGTGACATGTATTACAAATAATTCATGTATTCCAATATAATACATGATTAACAATTTATTTAATATTGAATACATTGTTAATCATGTATTATTTTGGAGTTTGATACGAGTATATAGAGTTTTTATTATCCTGGCACCGGCAAAGTATATAATAAAAAAAATATTGAGCTACTTTAAACTACAATATGAAATATATTATTCGATAAATGAATGTTTAAATATGTTCTATGCCTTCGGCTAAGCAATACCTCCTCAAGGATTTCATCAACAATAGATTAAAGTGGCCATGAAAATATTCGAGGCCTTTGTGAACAGAAAAATACTTGAAGTCACCGCATTTTCATTAAGCTCGGTAAATCTCACCAACGAACGGAACTCTAAAATAAAGTTTTAAGTAAAGATTATAACTTCGTTAATATACGACTTTTGCAGCAAAAAAACCATTTAGGTCGGTAAGGAAGGTTGTATATTTTGTAAATTTTTCTGGTATTACATTTTACTTCTACAATTTGGTTTCGTTTGTACCTACGGTTTGATGAAAGGAAAATTTTCCTGTTTATTGAGTTATTATAAGAACTAATTAAGTAAATTAAACTCAAAAATAAATAACACGTAAAATTGCATTTATTTACAAACTTTATTTACAGATAATTGTTAATTTTATTTTTACAAGTATTCACTAAGTCCTATTACCGATTAAAGATAATTAAGTAGCCGTTGGATAATATGTTTGAATATATTACATTTAGAAAAACATTTAATACCTCTATATTACATCTATTTTGGAAGAAAATTATTACAAATTAGATATTTACAAAATATCTGTGTTCGCAAGATTCTAACTAAAGTGTTTATAACAGTCTGGTGAACATTGAAAGAATCTATTGAAAACCAACATAACGCAGTGGGCGAGTATCTGGCTAACAAACAAAAAGCAGTGGGTTCGATCGCCTCAACATGACAAAAGTTTTTTTAATATTAATTTTGTGTTTGTTGTCTAGGTATTCTGAAACTAAATTTTCTCTTAATTCTTGATACTTTAAACATTTTATGCTCCATCTAATAATTTCATTTTTTCCAATTCAAATGAATGGTCATTCAGAGCCACTGAGTGTTCTGATTCTCTCCATTTGTACTGAATATTTATTTAAATTTATTACACTGAAAATAAATGATGATCGAAGAATATAAAGATGCAAAAAGGTGTTGGCTGTTAGGCCTTAGAATCAAACTGTGAAGTTGTTTTGTATCAAATGTATCACCATAATTTAAAACTATATTACTATTATACGCGGACAGCGACAGTCTGTTTTCAAAATGGCAATAATATCTGTCTATAGTCAGATAGAGTGTGTGTGTGACCTTATAGAACTTCAAATTGGAACACAACTTTAATTAAACAAAGAACACAAACTGAAACATTTAAAATTTTGTATAGAGAATAAACACGTAATAATAAATCTTATTAGAGACAGTGGAATAGTGATCCATTTTTCATGACTATCTCGAATAGTAGGTATGTTTTTGTGTTGAACATAGTTTATAAGGTAAGAACCTCTTATTTACATATAGACGGCTGGTGGGCTATTTTATTTAAGCGACAATTTTGCGATATTCACTTTTATACATATTCGGAATTAGCAATTTTTTCTGTATCTTTTGGGCTTAGTTAAAAAAAATGTGCACTTTTTTGGCGCTCAAGTCGTCTGGTAAAACAGGGCTAATTTTATTTCAGGGCACATTTATTTAAATAAATAACTAATAATAATCACCCAACAGTCACTCACATACTTCTGACCCCACACTAGGTAATACCTGTATCGTGGGTATCAAGAACTACGAGGGACTACGTTCCCACAACACCCAGACCCGAAATAAATATCTATGTGTCACACAAATATTTGTCTTGGTGCGGAAATCGAACCCACGGTCTCGTTTCGCCCGCTGCGCCACGGAGGCTGTCAAGAGATTTCAGAAAATAATCTAAACATTATTTATTTTCTTTTTTATGCATTAAAATACGTCATAAAGATGCAGTACGTGCTTACACAAGTAATATGTTAATTGTACTAAAATCCACCATATTTTTTTTAACAGTGATTTTTTTCCGAAAAACAAAGTACCTTTAAATTTCTCTCATGTAATTTTTCAAAAATGACGCTCGAATCAAATAGCACGCCAGCCGTCGATATAAATGTAAAATCGGAGTTGATGTTTATACATTATAATTGTTGTTTATAAATTGTTGAGCGATGCACTAAGGATTATGAGGGCACGAGTGATTGTTGGACACATTTTAGAATAATAACGTATTGAATTATATTTTATATTTTTACTTCATTGACTTCTAATAATTAAGAAAAAAAAAAACATATATTTATAATGTAAATAAATTTTGAATTTGGAATATTATGAAACAGCAAAAATCAACTAAAGACTAACAAAGGCAGCTGACTGGTGTCTTTAACAATAATTCGTTTCCTTATGCGACAGATTAAATCTAAATTAAGTCTAATTCCTATAAATTTCATTGGAATGAATCGCATTACATGCCTAAACTGAATTACCAATACATCACAACCGGTCATCTGGCAACAAAACGTCTAATGTAATAATTGTTCCACGGGCATTTTATAAGTAAGTTATGTAAAAATCTACCCTGCCATAGCATTTCTAAGAATGTATAGACGGTTCTACTCTGGTTCACGAATAAAAGTATTAGAAGTTGTATCGAAGGTGCTATTTTTTTAGCGTCGCTCTGCATCGCTGCTGGCCGCTCGCCGCTTACCACGTGTACCACGACAGACGCCGAATCTAATAAAGAAAATATGGAAATTACAACAATCAATTACTGATAGATGAATAGTCTGGTGATGCTACACACAAATATTATGGTAATAGGCTAGTTGACTGTTTTTGGGAAACTGTTTTATTTTTTCTTCATGGTCTATATTATTAAAATATTATAATTAATAAACATGAAACATATGTTCAAGATTTAATTTGCATTTTTATAAACCACCTTTATTTTTCCCACCAAAACGCTACCAACTGTCATGGCCTGTCGTGTGACGTAACCATCCGCAAAACCAATAGACGTTTGGCTCAGCGTTTTAGATGTTTCGAACATTGACGTCATGCATTACTGATGGGTGTTTCATGTCACGTGACAAAATGCTTTATTTTTGCATACTTGTTTCTTGAAAATATTAAATAATCACGTATAAATTAACAATTTGGTTTAATTTTTAATATTTTTAGACTGAAATCTATTATAAAAAATAAAATTCAAGAGTAGAAACTACACTAATTAGCATTGAGTCAAAATTCAAAAAGAATTTGAAAATTCTTTCATTCATTCTTTATTTGGGTCTAATTATAAAAAGGACTAAGATATTTCTCGAGCAGAATAAAGGCCCTGAAAAATTGCTTGTCTTGTAAAAATATATACGAATTGTGGATCTAACTGAATTGATTCTACTAAAAACATTAATATGGATATTAATTTTCAAAGGTTTGAGAGGTCTGCCAACCCGCATTAGGCCAGCGTGGTGGACTAAGGCCTAACCCCTCTCATTAGTAGAGGAGGCCCGTGCCCAGCAGTGGGACAATATTTAATACAGGGCTAGTATTATTATTATTATTATGGATATTACGGTGAACTAACGTCGATTAGCTGGTGATTTATTCAAGCTTCACGTGAAACGCTTTGACATAAATCAGCGATTAAAGCTTGAATATATGGCTTTCTAAGAAAAGTTGATTGCTTTTCCTAAGAACGATATTCAGTTATAAATTTCTAAAGCATGTAAATATTTGGTTAGAAATATGTTCCTTGTACAAAAGCACTTTGTATAAGCTTTTGGAATAAATTGATGTATCGGAGGAAATGAAAAATGCAACGCTACTGGATCGGAAATGAACCCATACGTTACAGTTTATTGATTTGTTGCTATCACTATGCAAAGGGTCTGGAAATCCAATCATAGGCTTTCCTGTTTGAATACACACTTACACTACTAGAGTTCTTTAGGCTGTGTATTTATACACATATTTTACTTAAATTAAAATATACATCGGCCTTAGAGACCGGTGTATAATAGAAAAATAGACAATAAACGACATAGTATATAAAGTACTTATCGGTGATATCACTTTACAAAGTAATTCTTAATAATAGTCTGTTGAAATAATAAACTGCGTAACTATCATCAGCGGGTAATAATTAATAAATTAATCGATTTATTATACACAACTGAAGAAATGAACTAAAATCTTTATTCCATGTAATTAGTAATAGGTCTTAATAATTCGTAATCTGTACTTTTAATAGGCTTACTATATACCTGGCACGGGCAAAAAATCACTGAATTTATTAATGGACTTTTTATATTGGCATGGCAAAATCGAACTGAACGTCCAAAACATAGCCGAAGGCTCGTTGTAAAAGTGGTCACTGCTTTTTAGATTTTTCCAGGTTATTCAAGATCTTGCAACCAATTTTTTGGCTCAATGTCCGATACTGACCAAAATCTATCAGACTCTATCGAAGCGTGCACCGACAACCACGCGTAGCTCTTCTCAGCGGGTCCCTGGTTGCACTTGGCTAAAGTGGATTGATATAAGAGCCTTAAATCAAACATTCGGTAGCAAGATCTTTAATTTAAAAGTTTTTTTTAGTGCCTTGATAGGCAGACGAGCAGACGGGCCACCTGATGGTAAGTAGTCACCGCCGCCCATAGACTTCTTGGCAATGCCAGGGCACAGTAAAGCCGCTGCCTATCGTTCTTGAATATGTCTATTTAAATAAATATTATTTTATATTTTTGGACATTGGACAATAATGTCACAATTATTCATAGCCAAATCTCCTATAAGTATATTGGTTGTATTTACCAGAACTGCTCGGAGCACATGTGTAGTTTCCCGAGTCCCGAGGGGAGGCTCGGGCGATGAGCAGACGACTGGTGCGCGTCCGTTGCTCCGTCTCTACACTGATGCCGCCTCGCTGGGCGTAGTTTACAACGTTTGAACCTCTGTACCAGTAGATGAAGCTGTTGGACAAAAAAATGGTGAGAATGAGTGACATAAACCTAGGTACAAATAAATTATTCGATTTATAGTGATCTGAAAAAGGCACATTAGCCCTTAACAGTTTATTATATTTTTTGAAAAAGGACGTAGAAATCTTCTTATTTTCATGAAATTATTTCTTAAAAAAATTCTATGAAGTTGTCGTGTAACGATAATATATAAATTTAATTATGAAACTAACAACATTAACAAAACAAAAAAGGAGGTTTTTAATTTATCAGTGCTTTTATATTTGTTAGTTGAAATCTCCGTCAAATGTAGAATAAAGACTGATTTGTTTAGGTAAACCATATCATATATATCTACTGCAAAAAAGTAGCAGAGAGTGTGTCTTGACAGTCTAAGAGATTGATTATATATAAATTTGGTTCAATGATGACAGGTTATTAAACAAAAAGGTAACAATAAACTCATGGCAATATAAAAATGTCTTGATGTTCTGAATTATGTCTTCGATTTGACAGTCTACGTGGCGCAGAGGACAAGCAGCCTGAGAAGCTAGAGAGAGCGTGTTCAATCCCCACACCGAAACCAATTTTTGCGTGATCCCCCTATAACAAGTTTTGTAGTAAATAAATATCTTGTAGCTCTTGATATCCACGATATGAGTTCATCCAGTATAAGGTCTGGACTATGTGTGTGATTATGAATAAATAACTAATAATAAATTTGCCCAATAGTCATACACATAATTCTGATCCCACTAGGTACAACTAGAAACTAGGTAAAACCTGTATCGTGGGTATCATGAACTACGAGGGACTACGGTTCCACAACACGCAGACCCCAAACAAATATTGTCTATATTCGAATCGAACCTACGGCCTCTCGTTTCACAGCTGCCTACGCACCCGCTGCGCCACGTTGTTGAATTTAGAATTTGAATTGGGAGTGTATTTATTACATGATTTGACTTTTATATTTACAAAATTGCCCTCGGAGTAAATTCCATCGCAGTGTACGCACACATCCAAATCTAAAGTGGAGTCAAAGGAAATGCCAAACTTTGACTAAGAATAATTGAATACGAAACGATTACCGCAAAAACGATCGAAGAGTCTAACTTAAGCGCCTTGTGACAGATTTCGTACTTTGAGCAAACTTCACACTGCCTCGAGCAGCCAAACAACTCTTGATAGACTTAGGGCCTCGTTCACCACCCTCAAGTAAAGTGTCAAGTAGGCTAATCGCCAGTTAAAGTCACCCGTAACTGCACGTGTGAATTTCACGACGTCCGAGTAGCGCTCATCTTATGATTAAACTGTCCAGTAACTTACTTGCGACGTCGTCTACCAATTAACGTGTTTACTTGACGGTTAAACTATTAAGTATAATTAAAGTATTAATATTTTGTGCACAAATGGATTTATTTGATTTAGTTGATCATTAATTAGATGAATTAGAACATTATTCGATGCAAAAGATACCGAGGATTCGTGTATTCAGGTTCCGTGTTGATTATTTTACGGATCTAGACGAAACTGTTTTTTTTTTTGCTAGACTCGACTCGACTGTTAAAGTATGCAGTGAATCAAATGCATAATATTATAAAACATAAAATAGTCCCTAAATCATAAAGGTGGTATTTTATTTATTAATTATAATATAGAAAAAATAACATATAAAATCAAATTATTAAGTTAGTAACACTCTACACCTGATTAGTCAAGTAACTCAATCATAAACTAATCAATTCTAATTTTTTTAGAAATAACTATTCTTTTTATGAAAAAGGTATTTCTCTGGTAAAGAAAAGTTTGCACTTCTTTCTCTTTTAACTTTATCCATAGTATATATATTAAAATATGTACAACTATATATTGACGACCACAATTAAGTTTATCGGACGTGGGATGAGTGACATTTGACGTAATATTGAACGAATATGACGTATGATTTGTTAAATCATTCACTTAACCAGTAAGTTGCTACTTGAAGCTTCATTTTCGCTCGTGAAATTGACAGAAGATACTCGTAACTTTTACTTGCCAGTTAACGCTAATCAGAAAGTAACTAATCAACGCTTTACTTGGAGATGGTGAACGAGGCCCTTAGCGTGGTTATATTTAGAGCTTGTTTGTAGAATACTATATTTATGCCAATTGCCAAGGAGCAGTCGCATTTGCTCTTTAGCTTTATACATATTTGCAATAATTGAAAACTCTCGTTAATTCCGGTTGATTTTATTTGGTAAAGTAATTATTTATCCACAAGGATTCTTTACTAGTTTCGATATGATAGTCAAAATTAACGAATATCAATGCGTAATGAGGTCAATGTTTAAAATAGATTTCAGTTTATAATTAACCGAATTTTATTATGATGATTAATTTTTATATAAAGTTATAATTAATTATTTATAATTAACCGAATGCCTCGGTGGCTTAGTTGTGATTGCGCATGCGTTAAACTGCTGTGCTTGGGTTCGATCCCTGGGTCAGGTAAAGTTATATTCATTAGCCAGAAGTCTGGAATTGTGCCCGGTATAACGATAGGCTCGCCTCCTAATACATTATGGGACCGTAGTAAATTAGGCGAAAAAGTAGGTGTACTGGTTAACCCTATGCCTACCACTTCGGGGTTTACAGGCGTGAGTATATATATTATTAATAATACGATGATATAAGTTTGTCTCAATTATTCTAGCAATGACAAAATATGCCGAATGTCGTTTATCAATTTGCACGCTAGCCTCATTATTTTACTTTTTTTTAGTGCCTCGGTAGGCAGACGAGCAGACGGGCCACCTGATGGTAAGTAGTCACCGCCGCCCATAGACTTCTGCAATGCCAGAGCACAGCAAAGCCGCTGCCTACCGTTAAATACCTACGTATATACCTGATATACCTACTTGATTAAGACAATAATTAAAAAGTTAATATGCGTGTATGTAAAAGAAAGGCTTACCTTGGCGGGTCGGGAGCATGTCTCGCTATACAAGTAAGATTGATATCCGAGCCAGCACGGACAAACAACTCCGGCCCAGATAAAATTTCTGCTTTCGACACTAAAACAAAAGTGATACACAACGACTGAGTATACAAAATATCTTTTGAAATAACCTCGCGATGTTCCACTTTAAGTGACAAACTAAAATCCTTTGAAATCTCCAAACTTGGGTGTTATGACAAGGAACACAAACGCCAGTATACATTTTCTGTCCTGACTCTCATTTTAATTAATTTTATAAATGAAGCACAATGACCGCTTAATTTCAGACAATTTCGTGCACAATATAACAGAATTGTTGGTCTGAAATTAATAAATGAAGGGGCTGTTCACCCATTCAGTTTTCAGAACAAAAGTGTGTTCACATATCTGTGACTTTTTTTTTGTTAGTGCCTGGATAGGCAGACGAGCAGACGGGCCACCTGATGGTAAGTAGTCACCACCGCCCATAGATCTCTACAATGCCAGGGCACAGCAAAGCCACTAATTAATATAAAACCGAAACTATTTAATATCTAATTTTTCTTAATTACAACTTAAGTAACACTTATAGTACAAGTATTTAGATGATACACACATATACTAAAGGCGTCAATTTATAATTCGCTTTCTCGTATAGAATTGACTCATTTTTTTCAACATAGAAACCAAACAAGACAAATATTGAGTCAATAAAAAAAGTTTTTTAATTCATAAAGAGTACACCGACTTCAATAAAAAACAAATTATGCGTCCCTATAAAATTTGAGGTTTGCCCTCATTTTTCTGAGATCCCATCATCAGATCCCGACTTTGTACGAATGGGACGTCGTCCACGGTCCAGGCGTCTTCGAGTAATCGGGGAACATACATAAAAAAAGAGATTCCGACGAATTGAGAACCTCCTCCTTTTTTTGAAGTCGGTTAAAAAGCGTTTATCAACTTACCAACAACAGTAAGACGGAAAGACAGACTGATCTTAGGCTCAGTGGATACTTGGCATTCGTACGCGCCAGAGTCTCGAGGCTGTGCTGGAGCCACACGTAGGGTCCATTCATCAGAGCTATCAGTATGTAAAGCTGCGAACCGAGCATCACTGCTGTATGTATGTACTCCCACGGTAAGAATGTGAAGGTCTCTCTTCCGAATCCATGATACCTGGAGACAAAAGAAAACGCAATCAAATTAACAATCAGCTTTGATCAACGACGCGTACTTGAAAGGGTTCTGAAAGGGTATAGGATTGGTCAATAAAGTTTTATCAAAGATCTTCTGCGAGTAAGCCCAGTTGGTTATAAGTAAATATCTGAACTTAACGAAATAAATTACGCGGGTTCTTATTTAAGTTTAGTGGATGCTTAACGATCAAATTGTTCAAACTAATTAAGCAATAAAATGTGGTCTATATTTTACATCTAAAAACCAGAGACACAATAATGGCTGCACAGTAAAACACAACATTATGGCATTACAATTAACATAACCGTCAAAATTCCAAATATACATAAAACTTAACACAATAATTTAAAAGATCACGAAACAAATGTATTGTGGAAAATTGACCCCGACTCTTGAGGTCTTCTCTGTTGAGAGCATAAATATTCATAAAAGTGTAAAGCAAATTCGTCGGGCGTTTCAAATACCTTCTCTGGAACGATTTCATTTCCTTTCATTAAACATCTTCAAATGTCAGGAATAATGCCATTTGCATTATTGCATAATATTTTGAAACCCCAAGTTAACTAAATAATGTATAATTTTACTAGTCGTGTATTAAACAATGTCCCAATGGGCACGGGCCTCATCCACCATTGAGAGGGCCTTAGTCTTTACTTTAGCAGAACTTAGTCCGCCACGCTGGCCTAATGCGGCTTGGTAGACTTCACATACCTTTGAAATTGAATTGAATTCTCAGGTACGCAGGTTTCCTCACGATGTTTTACCGTTAAAGCCGGATAAGCAATAAATATACACGTAACTTTGGAAAAGTCAGAGTTGTATGCCCTTTATTAGGGTTTCGAAAATACGACTTTCGTCTCGATAGTTCATACTACTACCAACTAGACAATCGCTGCTTGTAAATGTTATGGTTAGTTTAAAATCGATATTTATAATAAAATAAATTAACTGTAATCTGTTTAATAAATTATAACTTCTTATGAGTTTTAATCTCTTAATTTTAGGGTTTTTAATTAGTTATTATTATCTTTTTATATTTTCCCATAATAAATAGCGTGTCATCTCTAGATTACTGGCCATTATAACATCAAAATTTAATTAATATCGGAAATAGTGGGACGCCGCTGAATTTCAAAATATCAAAGGACGTCTTATGTAATTAATATAAGAGAGGAGATACCGGAAGAATATCCTTATGCTTTATGTCGACATGATAAAGGATAATTAGAAGACATTCCTCTACCCTTAGGCATGATTACGTAACGATAAATGAATATACATTATGGATATTTGGCCTCAGATGAGGCATATTTCTTTTGCGATGCCGGAATAAAAAATACACAACGGTAGCTATGAAATTTCAGCTAAAAAAAAACATTTGAATTCAGAACACATTTCGAAAACATTTATACTTATGGAAGGAATCATACGTAAAAAAAACGTTGCATACACATTGGTAATGGATTTTATGGTGTTATTGAGTGGCTCACCCGTTCAGACACGTTCTATGTCCTGTCCCTTTTTTAATATCGTTCGTAAACCGCGAGCGGTGTGGGTCATGTATTCTATTATGGATGTAGACTAGTATTTACAATACAGCTGCATAATTGAATCCGTAGATTTTTTTGAGAAAGGAGATAAATTCATGTTTAGGAGATAATTGTAGTGTTTTGGAAAATGACTGGTGTAGTTCAGTGAATTAATGACTTGGAATTTAGTAAATATTTAAACACACACACACACACATACACTCACGCCCGTAATTCCCGAAGGGGTAGGCAGAGGTGTAACGAGTACACCCACTTTTAGCCGAATTTCGGTCCCATAATGTGATAGGGGGCGAGCCTATCGCCATACCGGGCACAGAATCCAGACTCCGGGAGAATACTGAGGATTTTCTAGATAGAAAAACCCAATATCACTATACCCGACCCGGGGATCGAACCCGAGACCTCAGCACAGCACTCGTAACTCATGCGCAATTACAACTGCGCCACCGAGGCAGTCAATATTTAAAATATACGCATTAACTACACCTTTAATTTCTTTTATGTCAATTAAACAATCTTTTTCTACATATATTGCAACTATATCTTCAGAATTTAGCTGTATTAGAAAAGGAGAAATATCATAAGCTGACTTCCCAACTCAACTTCATAATCATCAACTTTTACAACCAAATCTAATTGGCTATAAAAACCATTTCATCAAAATTTGAGTCAAGAAACGGTATAATATTTTTTTTAAGTATGTTATTAATTTATTTCGCTAAGGTTTTGTTCTAGTAAAAACTGTTTTATTATTATTGCTATTATAATAATCAATAATAAAGTAGGGTTGCCATCCCCGGAATTCAAATACTAGGATTTTTAGTTTTTGAAGTTAGAAAAACCAGGACATTTCAATTTTAAAACAGGACGCATCTTTTGCGAGCTCGGCACGCACTCCTAAGTACAAGACCTTATCAGAGCATTTTAAAAACCCAGGACGCTGCTTAAAAACTAGGACATGTCCTGGAAAAACAAAACGGTTGGCAACTCTATAATAAAATATCCAAATTCACAATTTCCTTTGTATTACGCGTGTAATCACATATTCTGTTTCGTCAAGACGAACAAGCGCCAAATACACGGCTCAAATAATTTTACTCCTGGGTAATTCACATATTGCCTTCTTGAACTGAATTAGATACACATTGCAATTTGGTGATGTAATCTGGTTGAGCGTTAAGTTTTCAATGGTGTATCGTTAATGACTCCGTGTTTTATGCCTACAATTGTACGTATTGTGAGGTCGCAAAATTTCTGGAACAAACTTTCATTTAATAATTCAAGTCAGTAACTATAAATCAATAAATAAATAACACCCAACAGTCACACACATAGCCCTGACCCCACACTAAGATGCGAGTCTTGTGCTGTGGATATCAGGGACTACGAGAGACTTTCGGTCTCAGAACATCCAGACCCCGGGCATAAAGATCTGCCTGTCACACAAACATTTGTCCCGATGAGAATCGAACCCACGGTCTCTCGTTTCACAGACGGCTACTCGCCAACTGCGCCACGGAGGCTGTCTGAGTTACAATTCATTCAAAACACACATCCACGTTCAGGTCGGTTGTCGGCAATCGAATGCTCTGAGTTCTCACTCTGTGCTCAAATGGCATACAATGATTGTGGAAGAGGCACTGTGATACTAGCCTTAACGCAGTATTGGCAGTCTAATATGTATACCACATCATATTTTTTAACAATATCCCTTCAAACAAATTACATTACTGGTCAGATTTAAATTGGGTCGATAAAAAAAATCACGATTGCTAATCGGCGCGTTAAGCGAATATTCCAACGGCCAGTACTTAAGCATCGCTGTAACATGTTCGTCATAAATTGACCGACCGTTTTTGACCGGAGGGTAATCGGCATACAGTATATTTACAAAATAAAATCGACACTAGGCCTGAGTTGGCTTTGTTCCAAAATGTGGGGCTTCGCGAGCCACGACCCAATTCCCTTTGCTTTATTTGACGGCAGCTAGCACGCGACATTTCCTATTGCACTTACTGGGACTTGTAGGAAAATCAAATTCCACACACGATTTGTTAAGTTATTTTTACAAGAACCTTTCAATCGTTCGCACGAATTACTTAATTTCGAGCATGGAAAAGCGTTTGTTTTTATTTTAACTACTTCATGTTTATGATTCGATTTGCAAGTAGCAGCATTGAATAACCTACTTAATACATTCTTTAGAGTTATAATATACGGCCTTCGATGTAGAATTAAAAGTAATTAGAGAGATTAAGATACCACTTATTAGTTCTTTATTTTGACAGCCTCCGTGGCGCAGTTTGCGAGTCGCCGGCTGAGAAACGAGAGGCCGTGGGTTCGATTCCCACACCGGGACAAATGTTTATGTGACAGACAGATATTTGTGTCCGGGGTCCCTGATACCCACAGCATAAGACTCGTATCTTAGTGTGGGGTCGGGGCTATGTGTGTGACCGTTGGGTTTTATTTATTATTCATAAGATATTGCCTCATGGCAGCGTGTTTTTGCTGAGAAATGGAGACGTCCTGTTCGTTATCCTTAGTCGGACAAACACAGCGTTTGAGCTTTCAATTTGAAAAGTCACGCATGAGTTACCCGGATTAGTGCCTGATATGTTCGCCACCTATCACATCATAGGACGCAAATTAGCCCTGCGAACTATGGCACTTCTTCCGCACCTTTTGGGGAACATGCATGAGCTTATTTTATCTTATACATAGACTGGGTTCCTTTCCAACAAAATTAACAAAATTGAAAGGGATATAAATTATATTTCAACGTTTATAAATTATATTGTTTTTGGGAAATTCCCGTCAACTAGCTTGTTAAATTATTAAGTTTTGTTTGAAAATGGAACATTGCCAATGGATGATAAAGTTTGTACAATTTATATTCAGTTAGCCTAAAACCCGATACACATAAATCACTCGCATTTTAATAATACGTAGCATGATTTCATAACAGACAAAGTTTGTCTCGTAGTTCCTCATGTCCACGACAATTATAGATATTTTTTTATCTTGGCACGACAAAGTGATCACACTGCACCTGATAGTAAGCGCAGTGCTGTCCAATTACAGTATGCAAGAAACAATCTATCCCCCGCTACTCAACACAATCATGCCGGCCTGCTTCTTCACACTACACCATGGCAAGAAGGTGAAGAAGCGGTTGATGATCTAGTGTCAGAGTACTCAGAAGGCCGCAATACGGCCAAACATCGTACCCCTACTCTAGACGCCCTACAAAAACCGGATGTACACTGGCTGACCCCGGAACGCGTCACTTGCGTGTGCCACTATGGCGGGTTTGACACACTGTGTATGGTGCTCGCTATCCGGGTGGATATGAATATCCTAGCACCAGCGCAATAATTTTTGCGAGTGCCAGTATTTTTGTAAGTGTATGGTGAACAGGCTAAAGTGGTGTCCACACATTTGTAGGTTTCAAATTGGAACTATGTGGACAAATTTATACAAAATATAAGTAGGCATTTTCTTAGCCTAGATGGAACACTGAAAACAACCAGAGCTGCAAAGAAAAGGATGTTATACATCTCATATTCCAGCTCAATCAAGTGGAAGTAATAGTTCTGTTAGCTACCTCACTGTGCAATATACTTCCTTGACCAAAGTTATGTAAGCAATCTTCTCAAATCTTTACCATGTAAGTAATCGGCAGTACTACCCAAAATATCTAATAGGCTGTCAACCCTGAAGAACAATTTTATTCATCAAATCGTAAAATAAATACTGTAATGGTATAATAAAATCGTTTAATATAAAACACTTAAAATTGCCATTTTATTAAAGGAGATATTCAATCGTTATTTACATTAAGTTAATAATAGTGGGGTTTTTATCGCGCCCAGCCCGATAGACTTCATTGCTTCCCCTTCTTGTAATGACATCATAAAAATAAACGATGGATAAAAAATTACCTTCCATAAAAAGGCGGTAAAGGAAAAACACAAAATGTGCCGTGTGCAAATAACTTATAAGAGCAGCTGGAACTATGTTTTTAACACGTAAGAAAGAGGACGGTAATTTCGCAACATATTTATTTCACATTCAGATTTTAATAAATAAAATCATATTGGACAAAAATTTTAAAAGGTAGAATTTATTATGTTTATAATGGTCTAAGTGTTTACCTAGAGACAAGGATAATGTAGCTTAGTTGCTCTTGTTTGCAGCCATAACCACGTAAAGTGTTTCTGAGGTGGCTTATATAATTTGTCAGAGTTTCTAATATCTTATTACCATTTTTTATCATAATGAGTCCAACGGTTTAGTTGTGAAACATAACAATCATACTCGTATTAGAATTTATAATATTAGTATAGATTTTGTATTATAGTAAAAAGCAGTGATAGCCTAGTTGGTTGCGGTACGGACTGTCAAGACGAAAGTCGTATGTTCGAAACCCAAATGGCATACACCTCTGATTTTTCTAAAAGTTACGTGTATTAAATCTTAATTATCGCTTGCTTTAACGGTGAAGGAAAACATCTTGACCTGCATACCTAAGAATTTTCATAAGAATTTAGAAAGTATGTGAAGTCTACCAACCCGCATTAGGCCAGCGTGGTAGACCAAGGCCTAACCCCTCTCATAAGTAGAGGAGGCCCGTGTCCAGCACTGGGACAATGTTTAATACAGGGCTAGTATTATTATTATTAGTAGTATTAAAGGCATTCATGGTCACGAGATAAATCTACGTCGGAATCACGCAACGAAGCTTGTCAAATATTTATTTTTCTTAAACTGGTACCAAGACCTTGCTGCTCATTAAATCGATACTTATTAGAAGCCAAATTCTAGACTTTGATTGAAAATGAGACAAAATGTTGACTGAACTGAGATTACATTATAAATGTTAAACATTGGTATTAATGTGTATGTATACAAAATTGCGTTTATCTTCAATAAATATTCGATCTAAATTAAAAAAAAAATCAATATAATGTCAACTCACGTGATTATACTAAATTATATTGGTGATTATACTAAATAGAATTATTATATTTTGAACATTTTCAATTGCAAGAGTTAGCCTTTAGATAACAAATTTATATTGAAGCTGCAAGTATTTCTAAGTAAATGAAATATACCGCGCCACATTTTTGTTTCATTTTTGACTGCCTCGGTGGCGCAGTTGTAATTGCGTATGCGTTACAACTGCTGTGCTCAGGTCTCGGGATCGATCCCCGGGTCAGGTAAAGTAATATTGGGTTTTTCTATCTAGAAATTCTCAGTATTAGCCCGGATTCTGGACTCTGTGCCCGGCGATAGGCTCGCCCACTGTCACATTATGGGACCGACAATATGGCGAAAAGTGGGTGTGTTGGTTACGCCTCTGCCTACCCCTTTGGGGATTATAAGCGTGAGTGTATATGTATGTACATTTTTGTTCCTGATGTAACATTATACAAATATTTAGTGATGAAAAAAAATCTTGAATCAGATATTGTCTGGCAGTAATGTCGAGGTCAGATAGCGCATACCCTAGATTTGGCCCAGGAATTCATTTCGGTTTCAGCACGCGAGTAAGGTACATTTCTGGTATCTATTTAGATCTTTGTGGATTACACAGGGTCGTAAATTGCATTTGGAACAAGGTTACACTTAACATTGCTTGTAAGTACTTTTTGATGCATTCGACTTTATATATTTACTAGCTGTTGCTCGTGGCTCCGCCCGCGTGGAGGTTCTTTTGGAGCGTAGAAGTATACCGTCCAAGGAGTTGCCTCCTGCACTGTCGCACCTGTATCGACTTACCTTCTTCTCAGGTGTTGTGCCTGAATCTTGAGATTGCATCTAAAGAATACTTCATAAGTTTAACCTCACTTTCTTTTAGGGGTGATTTTTCAAAAACATTGAAACACGTATTTCTTTATTTTCTACCAAAAGCCTAAATATGAATTTCCAGATCCCTAATCGAGGAATTATGGATATCCCATACAAACTTTGAACTCATATTTGACCCCTTTCAAGGTTGTTTTTTGAGAAAAAAGATAGCCTATATCCTTGTCCATGATATAATCTTTTCCCTTACCAAATTTCATTACGATCCGTTCAGCCGCTTAGTCGTCAAAAGGTAACAAACAAACAGAATTACTTTCGCATTTATAGTATTAGTATAGATACTGCATTGTCCGCAAAAATCACAATATACAGAAGCAAATTCGATAGACTCGAGTCACCCCTTGAACATCAACTTAGACAAAATTCAAACAAACTCTATTCAAGTTCGAAGAAAATGGGGAGCAACTACAGTATAGTCGTATTTTATTTGAGTTATAGCCATTATGTCGATACTACGTTAGCTTTAACAAAACTTACTAGGTATTACACAATGATATACACAACCTAAGAGATTGTGAAAGCCTGCTTCACGCTTTACCTGCTGTGGTCCTGGTGATAAAAAATCAGTAACTGTGTTAAGGTGTGGATGCTCATGTGAAACTAACGAAAGCAAATACATTCAATCAGGAGTAAAGGTGTTTCTGACCAACCATGGCCCCTCTGGCAGTTGTTATTCGAAACTGCTAGAACTGCTATTTGTGAAGCATTGCGCAAATTTTGCTAACGCGATTCAGGATCGATTAATGTTGAGTTGATCAACCATGTCTGCTTGTATGCCGCCACAACTGTACCACGCAGAAGATTCACTTACATATTTGGTATTACATTTAATTAAGGCAGACTGCTGTTTGGAAAATATATCACCTCACAGCCAGCCTCCGTGGCGCAGCGGGTAAGTAGCTGGCTGTGAAAAGAGAGGCCATGGGTTCGATTCCCGTACTGAGACAAATATTTGTGTGACAGATGGGTCTGGGTGTTGCGGGACTGTAGTGAGTAGCCCAACGTAGTTCTTGATACCCACGATACAGGATATATCAGGATATATAGTGTGGGGTCAGAACAATGTGTATGACTGTTGAGTGTATTTATTTATTTATCAGTATCGCGTGACACTGACGTTTTCTCACTTTAAATGTCAATAACTGGCACTTACAAAATATGATAAAAAGGTATACTTTCATTTAGAGACTGAAAATGAAGCGTATTTTACAATTCGTTTGGTACTTTCAATGCTTTTTATAGACGGATGGGTGAATAAAAAAGTTCGTTAATTAGGTTCCCGTTCTGTCGGAGTCGTGCGATGTTAACTTTTCGGTAAATAGAATGAAGCGTGAGTCTTTGCTTTGCTTCAATTAAAATGAATTTACAACGTTTTTAAATATGATTTATATTCTCTCATTCTCATCATATTTTGTACCTTTGCTTAATAGACATCAGTGTAACAAGTTTTAACAAAAATCATATTCATAATATTATTATTTAACTGATAGTTTGGGAATTGCTTATGACAGAATGGTAAATATGAGTAACATTATCTGATTTCATCTTCGATCAACAGATTTTAGCCTTGAGTTTATATGTGACCCGTTATCTAGTTGTATTGTTGATCGAAGGATTTCATCAACAGATATTTCAATAAGAGTTCCATCCTTATTCTTACTTATATAAGTGACTGCTTGTTAGGACTCTTTTTGTCCCTGTATGGTTAAGTAAATATACTACATCAGACAGTAAGTTAGCGCAGTCCAAATATAACGACAATCTTTAAGAGACTGCATCTTTCGACAGGAAATTGTACCTACCAGCAGACCTCGTAGTGCGTTTTTTTTTTTAAAGTGGTAAATTTGGTGGTGGTGATTTTTTATAGAGCCAAGCTGTAGACAGTTTTGTCTATTGCATGATTAGGCCGGTGAGACCAGATTAGTACCGTTATATTATTAAGATAGTCTTGAAGTAGCAGCTTGCAGCGTTTGTAGGGTAGTAGCCGGCTGTGAAACGAGAGGCCGCAGGTTCAATCCCGCACCGATTCAATTTGTGTGGTCCATAAATATTTATTTCGCGACTAAGTGTTGTGTGACCGTTGTCTCTCGTAGTTTTAGATACCCACGATACAAGTTAGACCTAGTGTAGGATCAGGACTGTGTGTGATTGTTGAGTGTACAATTAGAAGCTTTCGTTCAGTAGCCTCCATTATAACTTTAAAACGTCAGTGTGTCCATAAAGTTCTAGGATAATTTGGTTGGAAATGATACACATTGAGCCGTTAACCTAATTGGTGTCATTATTGTTCAATCTTTTTTACATTAAACAAAGAGGGTTCCCGTTTATGTGCGTATTAACTTTATGGAGAGCGATAAAGTTGTTGCGTATTTTGTATGCATTCACTAACATTTTGTAGGCTCCGTGTCTTCGCAGTGATGTCTAACGTCGCGTGTTACTTTCGAATAGAGAAAGCTGCTTCATCCACATTTTCGTGAACCGTACTTTAGAATTACGGCAGTGCTTCGCGGCGGTAATTTACAAAAACATTTTACACAAGGGTTATAATATTATTAATTCATATTAATAAACCCCAACAGTCACACACATAGCCCCGACCCCACACTAAGATACGATTCTTGTGTTGTGGGTATCAGGGACTACGAGAGACTTTTGGTCTCACACAAACATGTGTCCCGGTGACGGCCTCTCGTCTCACAGCCGGCTGCTCGGCTACTGCGCCACGGAGGCTGTATTATAACATATGTTTATGTTGTTTAAGTTAATTGGTCACATTGTAAATGACAATTGTTTTCATAATATTTGCGTTTTTTTTCGGTTAGGGTAAATGTTATATTTGCTGTCGGTGACAGTCAAAATATTTTTACTAACTCACAAACAACTCAAAGTATTAAACGTTTCTTTTATATAGTTAACGAAAAATTGCTTGTTAATACTTTGTAAGTAGATGTAATTTTCGATAAATTCTGATGAGAAGCAAAATTATTTATTGAGAAAAATTGCCCGCGATTTTATAAGAAAAGGTGCACCGAGATTTTATAGTAATATTTATTATTTTTATAAAGATATTTTTTTCGTTTTATTTGATACTTTTTACTATTATGAAAAGCTCTCTCTAAGATATATCTAATGATCTATATGTTTACTAGCATCTATTTAAGGGTTACCATCTTCGGTCCTTGTTTCCGTGGGTAAGGTAGCTAAAAACAATTGTATTTGTACCCAATTCACCAATATAGTTAAAGTTAATGAAGTTTTGTGAGTTCATGTATTTATTTTCAACAATACGGATGACGCAATGTAGATATAAAATTCGTACTGGAGGCACTAGTGTCATGAGCTGAACATATTTGAATCAATCAAAATAAAGTATTTATTGAATCCATGAAATGTTATACATTATTTAGATTCCGACAATTTTTTTACTCTACCGCCAGTTCGGAATGCAGTTTCGCTAGAGAAGAACGGACAAAAAATTCTAACGTTGCTCTTTTCGAACACCGGTTAACAATATTTGGTCATACAATTATTGATGTTGGCACGATTTAAGTTTAATTACATTAGATTAGAGCAGTTCAGTGTATGTTAATTAAGTTGTCTTATTGACTTTTTATGGGAACTTATTAGTCCACATAAAAAAAGATAAAAGTAGCTTATGTAGTTATCAAAGACAGAATTAGAATTCAGAATTTAATTATTATTAATTAGAGTAAAAACAATCGTTGAGGTACAATTTAATGGTACCAAAACTAAACTGCGTAATATAATGTGATATGTGTAAGTCGTAAAAGGTTTCAAATGAGATTGTGAGGCAATTTTCAAAATTTGCAGCGCACACACGAGCTGTAAATCAAATTAATGGTCCTTAATTACATGTCTAGAATAGTGTATCTCAGAAGGGTAAACTAATTACTAAAGTTAACATCAATGGGATAAATGCGCAGGTTGGGTACTGAAGCGGGAATAATTTTTGGTGGTTGGGTACATTTTACATTGATTGGATATGTCTTCGTCTATAAAAATTTATATTTTTTTTATTTATATATACTCATCATACTAATACTCAACATTTGAATCTTAGGTAACTCGTGTTTGGACCTAGAATCTCATCTAGTTTCTCGGCATACATACTTTGCGACAAGACTTTAAGACAATTAGTAATCAGAATATTCGCTAGATTCATGATTTAGGTGATATTGGGTTATTCTATCCAGAAATTCTCAGTATCAGCCCGGAGTCTGGAATTGCGCCCGGTATGGCGATAGGCTCGCCCACTATCACATTATGAGACCGTAATGAATTCGGCGAAAAGTGGGTGTACTGGTTACACCTCTGCCTACCCATTCTATATTATATATGTATGTATTTTTAATAATATTGAAATATGTTGCCATATTTTCTGATAACGACTTTTACTAATACCTAGTTTCATAATGTCCAAGTAAACACTATCAAATAAAATTTAAGATGGTAAAATACTGTTATCAGATAGCACTGTTATTTTATCATACTTTTTTAAACAAACCTATAATTTAAAAAAAAATGTATTTTTCGTAAATAGTGGCAAACATAAGCTACGCAAAGAAACAATACGCATTTCAAATTTATTTGTATTCACAGATATCGTGGGTTTTTGCTTAGTATTAAGACCTCGATAGTTTGCTCTACGATCCCACAAATTTCCACCAGTTACTAAATCGAGTGTACTAAACACGGTCAATTTGCCGGTACCAGAATCTGAGCATGTGTGCGGTTATTTACGACCGAAATGAAGGCGTTAGGTGTTGGCGATGTTTATATTACGTTAAATTCTCTGACCAATTTCCATAATTCTCTACTACAATTTTCAATCTGAGAAATTCCAGATGTTATTCATGAGTTTGATATAGATAAATTCTATTTGAATCTTTATGTGAGTATTACCAGTCTTGTATTAAACACTGTCCCACTGCTGGGCACGGGCCTTCTCTGCTAATGAGAGTGGGCAGGACTTATTCCAACACCCTGGCCTAATGCGTGTTGGTAGACCTCACATATCTTTGAAATCTTATGAGAATTCTTAGGTGTGCAGGTTTCATCAAAATGTTTTCCTTCGCCGTTAAATCAAGCGTTAATTAACAATGAATATACACGTCAACTTTGGAAAGTCAGAGGTGTATGCCATTTGGGCTGGTTTCGAACAAACGACTTTCGTCTTGACAGTTCGTACCGCAACTAATTAGGTTATCGCTAGGATGCCAATTTCTCTGCTAGTGAGAATTGCGCCTGCATTATAAATCCATTCGAATATTCTGATATACTAATTGTCTTAAAGTCTAGTCGCAACGTATGTATGTTGAGAAACCAGATGTGATTCTGGATTCAAACACGAGTTACCTAGGATTCAAATTTGTTTTCTATATATATGGTAAACCCACCTATATCTAAAATAGCTAAAACGGACAACAAAAAAGGTGAAAAGTAGAAATGGGAACGTCTAAAAAATAGAATATTAATCACTCGTTACTCTGTGCCACATAAATAAAAAATAATATCCTTTTTAATTTTGTCATTCATTATAGCTTTTTTCACTTATTTTTTTTTTATCTTGGCACAATCTGAGAAACAATCTGTCCCTCGCTACTCAACACAATCATGCCGGCCTACTGTGTATCTTAATTAAACTTAAGCCTTTTAACTGCATCATTGTCAATCAATTTTAAACGTAGCGTTATTGCCTAAAACAAGAGGAATAAAATATAAATTTCCAAATGATCTTACTTTGTTCTACTAACCTAACATTGTAAAAGGTAATAAGCCCTTAAAAGCAGAGGATGTAAAACCCTACCCACATTGCCACGACTTAACGAAGAAAAAGTTTAAGTGTAAAGGTTGTTGGCGTCCTCCAGGGTTTTCACTTATCCTGCTTCCTTCGGGGTACGTCACGGTTTATGTCCTGTTTGAGGTAAAAATATTCATGTATTCCGTTTACGTAACGTCTTTACGTATCTCTTTATTTATATATCGTGACATGTACGTGTTGAAGTGATATTTTTTATTCAAGCATTTTTACAATAACTTACGCGAAATGTCTTGGAAGGGATTTATGTACAGAATTCCAAAGAAATAGCAGAAAAATTCTTAACTCAAGGAATTGTATAAATGCATGTCAAATTTAATTTTCTTGCCATTTACTCTTTCTTCCTTTTCTCGCACTCACAATTCTATTGATATTGTTGGTATGTAGCAGAGATGATTACCTGTTATCAACTTGCTACTTTTACCGTCCGCTACATTTACCCACTATCTTCTTTCCTCTTTGGTGAAAGGTTATTTTTTCTCTTGTTGCACATAAATGAGTCGTTCTGTTTTTAGGTATTTTAGTTCATGACTAAGTTAGGTCTAGTTTGTAGACTACAAATGTAAAGTCAATAACTGCCGCGGTGTTTTTGTTTAGTTAAATATTCATAAGTTTTATCAATCTAGAGAAGTCACAGTGAAAAGTTCACATACAAATATAACAACCATCTGTTATATTTATTTGCCCTTTATTATTTCAATATAACTATGTTGAAATAATAAAGCGCAATAAGTTAACGTTGCTTCAACGTTGTTTGCTCGAAGTTATTAACTCGTTGATAACCTGCTTCACATTTACCGATTTATTCAATCGAAATAACGATCACACCTCGTGCGCAAAAATGTTGGAGACGATGAAAATAATTTTTATTTTTGATGTATAGGCTCGTTGTATTGTGAATTTAATGATTATATGGCGGTGGAATACCAGTTTAACGTTTATAATATACTAGATGTTTGCCGCGGCTCCGTCCGCATGGAGGTAATTTTTGGAAGAAAAGGTATACAATCCATGGAGGCATCTGAAGCTATTACACCTTTCTATATATTGCTATGCCATAGAAAGCGAGCATATTCCGCGATAAAAAGTAGCCTATATCATTTTCTGATCTCTAAACTACCACTATGCAAAAAATCATGTCAATCCCTTGCTCTGTGAAAAACTGAACTATCCCACGGGAACTGTACATTTTCCGGGATAAAAGTAGCCTCTGTGCTATTCCAGACTATAATCTATCTCCGTGCCAAATTTCAGCCAGATCCGTCCAGCCGTTGTAGCATGATTGAGTAACAAAATTCCATCCATCTAAACATTCGCGTTTATAATATTAGTAGGATTTAGTGGCATCTATATACATATATATAGTTGTAATAGTTGTTATTAACTATTGAATATTAATGCCTTAAATCAGCTCTCTATTTCAAACCATTCTACTGCTGAATATGAGGCTCTTCTATTAATGAAAGGGATAATGCTTAGTATATATAGCATAGTATAGTATATATAGTATATATGCATAGTATATAATAAAGTCCACAACACTAGCATAGTAAAAACTATATAATCCAAGGTTAGCATAAATGTTAAAATCTTATATTTCCAATTTTCTGCCCTATGCTATTCTAGGGAATATTTTTTATAGCTATCTTTGTCTTTTTATTTCTAACTTACTTATGTTATTAGGGTCCATCACGAAGTTTTATAATCCTCATATAAGTTGTATTCTCTACGTAGTAATTATAGCGATGGAAGTACTGAGAAACATTTCGTATAGTGACCACAAACCACGAGTATGGAGTTTGGTGCATTCATTAACTAAACACATCAATTCCGATAATTATTGTAGAGCTAAGATAGTGTTCTACAGCCAAGTGATTGATTCTACTATATCTATACTAATATATGACAGCCTCCGTGGCGCAGTTGGCGAGTAGCTGGCTGTGAAACGAGAGCCCGTGGGTTCGATTCCCACACCGGGACAAATGTTTGTGTGACAAACAGATATTTGTGTCCGGGGTCTGGGTGTTGTGAGACCGAAAGTCTCTTGTAGTCCCTGATACCCACAACACAAGACTCGTATCTTAGTGTGGGGTCGGGGCTATGTGTGTAACTGTTGGGTGTTATTTATATAAATCTGTAGTGTCTGTACATTTGAGTAATTCATCCGATTTTGCGTGAAATTTTTTTAGGACTTACTGATCCCACCAAATATCATTCTAATTAAACACTCTAAAAATTGTGATATAAAAAAACTGGTAATTGAATTTAGATTTTAATAATAAAAGTCGAGTAAAACGTGAGTTCAGAAAAATATTAAATAGTTTCTATAAAAATCCGTTATTTCTTTGGAATACAACGGTAGGCAGCGGCTTTACTGTGTCCTGGCATTGCAGAAGTCTATGGGCGGTGGTGACTACTTACTATCGAGTGACCTGTCTGCTAGACTGCCTATCGAGGCACTAAAAAAATACAATTTAACATGTATAGTAAGTACGAATTGGCATCTAATAAAATATTCTTTTTACGCATTTAATGTGACACAAAAAATATTTACACAGATTTGGGGCGTTCGTGTGACAAGCGTAACAAATATTATGTTCATAATTCACTGAACGGAGCATTAGCCGTGAAAACATGCTCGACGTCATCCAGTGTAATTTTACGAGATTAGTATGGAAATTGCGAGTTAATTCACATTTAAGCCGACAGTGAGTTTGCATTACCATCGTGCCCAAGCTACTTATGCGATATGCTATATTTTAGCTTGATGAAGCTCACACATATGTTAACTAATCGTGCATTAATATGAGCACGTTATGTGCACGTTTTAGTAGTGTTATGTGATAATTAGGCAGCAATCCGTACCATAAATGCAAAAGAACCTTTCTGTATATTTGGTTCGTTTTCACGGCTAAACCATTGTGCCGGTTTAGATGAAATCTTTTACGAATAAAGCATGAATCTGGGTAGATAGTAAGATACATGTTGTCTCATTATCGGTTAAATAGGGGATGAAAGTTTATTTGGAGATCCTCAAATTATTTTTCAAGTTAGATATGATAATTCATATTAAGTCATTTGGTAAGAAATTAATAATTACGCGCTTCGTAAAATCATCCTTCAAAGAGGGTATCCATACTAATACTATAAATGCGAAAGTAACTCTGTTTGTTTGTTTGTTTGTAACCTTTTCACTTCTAAATGGCTGACCAGATTGTGATGAAATTTGACAAGGAGATAGATTATATCCTGGAGAAGGACATAGGCTACCTTTTTTCTCAAAAAACAACCTTGAAAGGGGTCAAATAGGAGTTCAAAATTTGTATGGGAAATCCTTAATTCCTCGACTTAGGGATCTGGAAATTCATATTTAGGGTTTTGGTAGGAAATAAATAAATACCTGTTTCAACGTTTTTGAAAAATCATCCCTAAAAGGGGCAAAGTGAGGTTAAACTTATGGGGTATTCTTTAGATGCAATCTCAAGATTCAGGCACAACACCTGAGAGGCTGTATAATCGCTACAGATGCCTCAGTGCAGAAGACAACTCCTAGGATTGCATACTTCTGCTCCCGAAAATAACATCCACGCGGGCGGAGCCGCGAGTAACAGCTAGTATAACATATGTGAACGTTTTCAAACATAACTTAAGCAACTTGGAATTTATACCCAAGACCTCTTTCATATTAAATAGGCGTTAGATCATTGACATGATTATCTAAAAAGAAATAGGCCACGAATAATGCTTAGTTAGATTTGCACAAATAACGACGAAAACCCGGAAAGTCAAACATCTTTCTCGCAATTCATGACTGGTTTCGTGCCTTCCTTCTATCTATTCGCAAGTAATAATTCTCGTCCTTGCCAAGGTTACGGAGTCAACATTGCGTGTAATCAGACAACCGCTTGACGAGTCTTTATTCTTTTATCTTCTACGAATGTGTTTTGTATTTGACGAGTTACTGTTTTGGAATTCGTTTTTCGTTTTAAAAAGTGACATATTTCAACAATATTAGCATAATATCAGCCTATATTTGTTATGTAATGGAAGTAATAATTTAGTATATTTGTTCTCTTAATTACATATTAGGTGTGTTGCCATTTGAAAAATATTTCACAGCTATATAAGTACATGCGTATGCATTTAACCTTGTTTTGGAGCAGGCAATAAATGATAAAAAAAATTACACAACATTATTATTTACGACTTTTGCGTCGAATGTGTATTGTAGCAGTAAAAATCAAGATATAAATTGTATTTAATATAAGAGCTGTTGCTCTTAATAATATTTTTTACTATTTCCTCCACAAAACATTTCTTTTGTGGAGGAAATACTAAAAAATATTATTGTCATAAAGGTTATTAAGACAAGATTTTCAAGAGTAAAAGGTTTTACAATGAAGCAAACTTCGACAGAAATGTGGTTTCCAATTTCTAAAAATCAGGTTTATATTCATCAATAAACTTTCTATCGTATAAGAAATACAGTCACTGCCTAATCTTAATGCATATTGAACTCGATTGCATGCCTTTAGTTCTCGTATTATTAAGTATCTAAACCTTCGTTGATGAAATTAAATTAATCGAAAAGTATAAAGATCAAATATGTTTACTTATTCTTATTTTGAACCCACACGAATTTTTACTTACACACAGCCATTAAGATAAGACTTAAAACAAGTGAACGTATTGACAAAAAGTCTTAGAGTATTTAACAAAAAATTGATATACCACAAACGATGTATTATGAAGGCTTCGTACATTTTCACACGTTTTGTCTTAAATCCATGCCACATACCCACGCGCGCTACATTCACGACTTATTGTTAAGATTTAATAAATACATCCAACAGTCACACACATAGTTCTAACCCCCCACTAAGTAAAACCTGTATCGTGGGCATCAAGAACTACGAGGGACCTATTATATATTATAAATATGTCTGTCACACAAACATTTTGTCTCGGTGCGGGAATCGAACCCAATGCCTTCGTTTCATAGCCGGTTAATCGCCCGCTGCGCCACGAAGCCTGTCATGTGATTATTTATTTATTTATTTATGCTTTATTGTACACCAGAATACAGATATAAACAGTACACTGCAATAAACTTAAAATAGAATGTACAAACGGCGGTCTTATCGCTAACTGCGATCTCTTCCAGACAACCTTAACATAGATTCGATTTGAAGAGAAACAAAAGTAATGGGTGGCCATAGTAGGGAAATAGACATACTATGATGTACAGCAAAATACATAGACATAAGATACATACTTCATACTATAATACACTACATAAATTAAATATCGTTGTATACTACATACACTACCATATAATATATATTATTAATATTTATTTATGTATTTCAATTAAAAACTGCAATGATTTATATTATGGTATCTGCAGTTAAATATTATTTGATTCAATTTCGATAAATTATAAGTCAGCTTAGAGTCTAGACATAGCATCATCGTTTCTTTTCATTTCTAAATTAAATATTCATTCTCTTTGTTTTCTTGCTGTCAAAATTGAAGAAGAATAATGAAATCAGTCATAACAAATTAAACTTAACTGACTTATTTAAACTTCGGTTACTACTTTATTTAGCAATTTGTAATTTAACAACTTGAATAAACTGAAAGTGCTGCTGAAAGTAACTGAAACTGAAAATACCTAATTGTTGACTATAAAATACGTGAAAAAGAAAGTCGTTTCAACTGACAGCCTCTGTGGCATAGCGGACGAGTAGACAGCTCTGAAACGTGAGGCCGCGGGTTCGATCTCCGCACCGAGTAAAACGTTTGTGTGATCAATAAATATATATATATATATATTTCTGTAAGCTATAACGGCCTGCGTTATGATTATGCTCAGTAGCGAGTGATAGATTGTCTCTCGCTACTTGATACTGTAACTGGACGGCATTGTGCTTACCATTAGGTGCAGTGTAGCCTCTTTGCAGTAACAGAATCTTTCGAGCCTGGGTGTTGTGGGATCGTATTTCACACGTAGTCAGACGCGGGTCAGCACAATGTGTGTGACTATTAGATGTAGTTATAATTTATTTATTCTTAATAATAATAATTATAATCTAGCCCTGTATTAAACATTGTCCCACTGCTGGGCACGGGCCTCCTCTACTAATGAAAGTCTAACACCCCGCATTAGGCCAGCGTGGTTAGTCCACTACGCTGGCCTAATGCCGGTTGGTAGACTTCATATACCTTCGAAATTCTTATGCGAATTCTCAGGTAAGCAGGTTTCCTCAAGATGTTTTCCTTCACCGTTAAATCAAGTGATAATTAACATTTAATACACACGTAACTTTAGAAAAGTCAGGAGTTGCCTTTAGGTTTCGAAGATACGACTTTCGTCTTGACAGTCCGTACCGCAACCAACTAGGCTATCGCTGCGTCATTTATTTATTAACTGATTTAAAAGTTTTGATAACTATCTCAGATCTCCGTAGTGTCGTGTGACGTTGATGTTTTTCCACATCATTCACTTTCTTCACAGCAACCGAAGTCACCATCAGAATTGATAATCTCATGCTTCATTGTTCATTGTCATTTGTAGTCGGCGTTTGGCTTACCGTTGCCTTCCACGTCTATCTAAATCTATCCAAGCTGTTTTGATTCGGTCCGTTTATCTTCCTTAGCCGGTCCTCCATTGTATATTCTAGACGATACTTCATAGCGCTCTGAACTGGTTTGAAATTTGCCACCATTGTACTAAAGTTCGCATATCAACGAAATTAATTAATTAAAGTATGAATAACATCCACCCGTAGTCCGTACTTTTTTTCTAAAGCAGCTATCGGTAAACCGAAAGATAAAACATCATATCTTTATATATTATATTTGCTGGTGGTAGGATATTCATATCCTACACAGTACACAGGGTGAAAAACCCGCCATAGTGGCACACGCAAGTGTGTTGCGTTCAAAGATTAGCCAGTGTACATCCAGTTTTTCTCGGGGTCTAGAGTTGGGCTACAATGTTTGGCCATTTTGCGGCCATCTTAGTACTCTGACAATAGACCCTCGACCGCTTCTTCACGTTCTTGCCCATGGCGTAGTGTGAAGGAGCACGCCGGCATGATTGTGTTGAGTAGCGGGGGATAGACCGTCTCTCGATACTCTAATTAGACCGCACGGCACTTACCATCAGGTGCAGTGCGGTCTCCTTGCCGTGCTAGGATAAAAAAAAAACATTTATGTTGGTCACTGCCATGCGAATACTAAAAGTCCCTTAAGTGACATTATGGCTAATTTGAATTATATACACAGCCTTCGTGGCACAGCGGGTGAGCAGCCGGCTGTGAAACGAGAGGCCGTGGGTTCGATTCCCGCACCGAGACAAATGTTTGTGTGACAGATATATATTTGTTTCAGGTCTGCTTGTTGTGGGCCGTATTCCTTCGTAGTTTTTGATACCCACGATACAGATTTCACCTAGTGTGGGGTCAGAAGGGCCTATTGGGTGTATTTATATAGATACAAAGTATCAATGTCATTTTTTCTCTAACGATTAGATTAACCGACTATAATACGGGCAGCAGCAATGGTCGCTAAAAATATATAAAATAAACATACAATGAAATCCTTGCTGATGAGACTTCTGTTTTATAAAGTTTATCGTGGAATGTAGATGTTATTAAAATTAATGAAATCCAGTCTTTAAAAGAAAACTGAAGTAGTATAAAGAACATTGTTTACTTACAAAAAATTTACGATTTAAATACAAACGAGACACACAAAATTATTAATGCTCTCAGTAATTTTCCTTTGTAATTTTCAATGATTATTAAAATACCGTCCAATATTAAAATTTGTGAAACGGTTCTGTTTCTTAATAAATGGATGGAAATAATGTATTGTTAAGAGGTCCTCCCGTTTTTGTAAATGAAGTAAGAAAATATTTTGAGAATCAAATAGAAATGTTTTGTCAAAGGCGAAATGTACTTATTTACTAAATTACTTTTCAATATCTAAAATACGTTTATTGTTTTTAGTTGTTTGTTCTGATTATTGTTACTTTTTAAAGGTTATATGTATGGTAATTCTAGGATTCAATATCTTATTCTTAATTTCTTCTTTTTGTACTATCCTTATATTTTGTTTGTGGTAGGATATTCATATCCGCCCGGATAGCGACCACCGAATACAGAGTGTAAAACCCGCCATAGTGGCACACGCAAGTGTGTCGCGTTCCGGGATCAGCCTGTATACATCCGAATTTTGTCAGAGGTCTACAGTTGGGGTACGATGTTTGGCCGTTTTCGGCCTTCTGAGTATTCTGAAACTATACTCTCGACCGCTTCTTCACCTTCTTGCCCATGGCGTAGTGTGAAGAAGCAGGCCGGCATGATTGTGTGGAGTAGCGAGTGATAGCGTACAGTAATTTAGGATTTTAAAAGATAGATATGATTTGAGGAAATAATAATTATTAGACTGGCAACACTTCACTGTGGAAGGGTGGGATCTTTAAAAAAAGTTGCATACCCACTAAGCTATAAGAGACGGAAAAACGCGCTCCCGGTAATTCGTCGATTGGATTTTGTGGTAGTGCTACCTTGACTTAGTAAAAATATATTATTTTATCATTATTATATATTATTTTTATATATTTATTAGTAAATATATTATATACCAAATGGATAGATAGCTGTTTTCTTTCACGAGGGATAGATTGTCGTTCGCTTGTGATGCTTTAACTGGACGGCACTGCGCTTACGATCAGGTGCAGTGTGGTCACTTTGCCGAAACATAATTAAAAAAACTATGGAACATTATTATTTTCTCTTAAACAAAGAAAATTTTAAAATATATTCCAATTTATATACTGCAGTTTTTCTGTATCATATTGCTCTCCCTCCATTTCCATGTTAAACCACAGGCCCTTTAATTACTTCACATATCATTCTATTTTTAAAATACCTAGCTGTTTTTTTAAACAACACCCGCAACCGGCCAGTCTTTCGGATCAACAAAAATATCCCGACATGTATCGTTCTAAATCCACAATCACCTATGTTTTAACATCATTAAATGATTAAATGTAAAATAAACATGTTAAAATTAAGAAACCTTCAATATCTAAGGATAACCTCTAACGAGCGTCGATTGTTCTATCCCCATTAACTTTAATCACACATCGACCTCTAGAAACACGGTCGACGTTCATTTTTCACGAGGATAAATGAGTTTTCCTTATCTAAGCGTTTCTTGTAAAGTTTCTCTTTACACAAAACGTAGTCGCGACACCGTTTTCGATAATGTTGGTAATTACTTGTGTCTGTTGTAGATATAATCTGCCTCCGCTATGATACGTGAGGCCGTGAGTTCAATTCCCGCACCGAGACAAATTTATGTGTTACAGATATTTAATTTATTTTGTTCGGGTCTGAAACTTATTCAAAACAAATTATACGCAGTTACATTAAGAATTTGGCATGTTGGGAACATCAACAAAACTATGCAAGATGGATATTTAAAAATATCTACAATATTTATAATTTATTAATTGATTTACGACGACACTGTTCCACATCTCAGTGCTTAATATTAACACAGACGCATGTCAGGATTCACTTTAAGGCTTCTCTTTATATTTAATCTGCCAGCATTACCCTTTTAAACTGAACAACGCCATTGAACCGTTTACAATTACTTACTGCCCCGCGAACGAACCACGAATGTTCTCACTACCAACTCACTGCTACAACACTAGTCTTCTCAACTGAACACCGGAGCGCGGAAGGCACTCTGTTTTATATTAAACGTTTACTACTCCCACTTTTGTTGTCATTATTAACTACCCCCAACTAGTCTCCTAAATACCTCAGTTATACCTTCGGTATTTCTAATAATAGTAAATACCCTAATAGGCAGTATTACGAATATTTAAAAAAACGGAGACCGGATGTTCATGGTTTACCACAATTTTTCACTATATATCTCCGTTTTTTACCACTTATTCCATATACATAAAGAATATCAGCCCTTTATTATACACTATCCCACTTCTGGGCACAGGCACTCTCAATTATTGAAAGGGCTTAGGTCTGCTGGACTAAAGCGAATTGGCAGACTTCACACACTTACGAAATTCTTATTAACCATTTCGTAACTGTATGAAGTATGCAGTTTTCCTTACGATGTTTTCCGTAGCCGTTTAAGCAAGCGTTACAATGATAATGAGCAATGATTACACTCGTACCTCCAAAAAGTGCATAAAATGAATAATAAAATATACATAAAAAATGAATAATGTTAGATGCATTGGCTGCAATTCCATATAACCTTTTGAGAACATCTATTAACAAGTATACATAAAGTAAAGTGAATATTCTAAAAAAAATGTTTGAAATAACAACTCACCGCGCGGTCGGCAAGATTTTTCACGCGACAGTGCAGATAAGCCGGTTGGCCGACTGCCGCTGTGTATTCCCTCTTTGTAGTGTTATCGAAGTAGGGCTGCCCGATGCTCTCGGTCGGAAATGTTGCGTTGCCAATATCGACGGTGGTGGTTAGGGTTGAGTCTTCGATAGTGTCGGTGCCGCCTGCTGACAGCCCTGGGAACACGTATAAAGTTATATTTTTTCTCTAATTACGGGAATTTTAATTTAGCTTTTTTATTTATTTTTGTAAGATAGAGATATTAGACAAATATAATGTTAGTATATTAACATTTTATGTATCTAATATCATTATATTAACATTACATACATCTACACTCACACCTGTAGTCCCCGAAGGGGTAGGCAAAGGTGTACCCATTACACCCACTTTTCACCGAATTTATTACGGTCCCACAGTGTGATAGGGGGCGAGCCTATCGCCATACCGGGCACAAGTCCAGACTCCGGGCTGCCATTGTGTATTTCTAAATAGAAAAACCCAATATCACTATACCCGACCTGAGGATCGAACCCGAGACCTCAGCACAGCAGCCGTAACGCATGCGCAATTACAACTGCGCCACCGAGACAGTTGTAGTATAATTAACATTATATTTATCTAATATCTCTTTAATCCTACAAATATAAACGTACATAATAATTTTTAGGCTAAAATACAGTATAGAGTCTTTATAATTTGACGTGAAGAATAAATAATTGTTAGATTTAATTGCTTAGTATTATTCAAAGGCTACATTGTAATGAGTCATTATACATAAAGTACTTGACTAACGAATAAATATATATGCACTTAATAAATCATAAGTAATAACAAAATGAAATGAGACCACATCTTCTAAAAGTTTATTTGTTAAGAATATTTTGAAGTTCGAAGTGATTATATTTTTAAATTAATGTGTCTGCGATAAAATGAAGCTGAAGACAATCTTCTAAATCAAGAACGTTTACGCGTAAGATTAATGCGTATGAAAGTAAATATAAAACTCATTTAAAGTTCTCGGTCATAGGCAAATAAATTCTCATTTTTAAAGACATAAATAATTATAAATAAATTACATTTATAAATTTATATGCGGCAGGCAAATTGATATCTGAAATATTCGACATTATGACAGCCTCCGCCCAATGAACGAGTAGTCGGCTATGAAACAAGAGATTGAGGGTTCGATTTCTGCACCAAGAGAAATGAGGTCGTTTCGGGTCTGGGTTTTTTATTGTTCTTTTTAGTGTCTCGATAGGCAGACGAGCAGACGGGCCACCTGATGGTAAGTAGTCACCGCCGCCCATAGACTTCTGCAACGCCAGAGCACAACAGAGCCGCTGCCTACCGTTGGGTGTTGTAAGTCTCTCCTAGTTCCTGGTACCCACGACACGAGACTTGTAAGTCGTATCGTAATGTGAGCTTAGGACCATGTGTGGGTCTGATGGGTGTAAAAATAAACATTAAACAAAAAAAAATATTAGCCCTGTATTAAACATTGTCCCTCTGCTGGGCACGGGCCGCCTCTACTAATGAGAGAGGTCAGGCCTTAGTCCACCACGCTGGCCTAATGCGGGTCGGTAGACTTCACATGCCTTCGAAATTCTTAAGAGATTTCTCAGGTATGCGGGTTTTCTCATGAGGTGCTCCTTCGCCGTTAAAGAATACGATCATTAACAACGAATACACACGTAACTTTAGAAATGTCAGAGGTGTATATCATTTGGTCTGGTCTCGAACATACGACTTTCGTCTGGACAGTCCGTACCGCAACCAACTAGACTATAGCTGCTATTAAACTAACTTTCAGAAAAAATATATTTATAAACCATTCCCATAATTAAATAATTAAAGTTCCGTAAAGTTTATATAGTATTCAGTTCCGCAACAAACTCAGTAAACGCTACTTACAATCAGGAGTTTAATTGAAAAATATTTTTAACAGCTCTGAAAAAGTTAGTGTTTTTAAAATTTTAAACAGATACCTTTTATATCACGGAGTTTCGTATTTATTGCTATATTTATTGCTATTTTAGGTTTGGTTTTATCAACGGACGTAATTGTGTTTATTTATTCTTTATGAAGTGATAGTTTTATTTATATTAAATACTAGTTTTTGCAATAGAAATCCTCCATGGAATATTTTTTCTAAGAAAAAAGCCAGATGGCTTTGAAGATAAAATGTATTTTAATTTGTAAGTTTAAAGCATACGCTTTTAAACATAAAAGATTTCATCTGAATCGGTCCAGTAGTTTTTGTATACTGCTAGACAGAGCAGACAGTTGCAATTGTAAACGATTGTTGTTATATTTGTGTTTATGCATGTTTTTTTATATATCTGCCAATTGTGTCCACAGATATTTTTTTTAATGTTTTTAACCGACTTCAAAAAAAGGAGGAGATTAACAATTCGTCAGAATCTTTTTTTATGTATGTTACCCGATTACTCGAAGACGCCTGGACCGATTCGAGAAATTCTTTTATTTTTTAAAACGGTATACTTCCCAGGTGGTCCGATTGGCACCAAATCAGGATCTGATGATGGGATCTCAGAAAAATCAAGGTTAACCCTCATACTTTATAGTGACACATAATTTGTTTTTTATTGAAGTCGGTGTACTTTTTATGAATTAAAAAACTTTTACTTATGATAGGAATAACTTTGAGAGTTGTACATTTTTGATAATGTTTTATGGAGATAGAACAGAAATCTTTTTTATGAATTCGCTGCAAATGCACCGCAACTCCGTCCCGAAGCCTGCTTAGCATGAATGTTTCTATTTGAACGCAACTACTTTGAGACAATAACTTATTTTATTTTTATTCATAACTCATAGTTTATTCAATCTTAGAAGCTTACATTTATCCCTGAAAGGGTTGGTACCCTTATCATTCGTCGTCCTTCTCGTACAAATGATTATATATTTATAATATGGTCAAACTCTTTATAAGTCAGTAAGAGTCAACAGGTAACTTGATATGCTAGAACAATACAATATTTAAAAAAAATATATAAGGTCAACCTACGTAATGTATAGAATACCCATAAACTATTCGTAAGAAGGTGATCTCAACAAAGGGCAATAACAGAGATATCATCCTGGACATCTGTGCCTCCCCGGGACACGGTACGTGACAACACATAAATTGTCATCAACTTGACATTGCCATTTACCAATGTCAAGGCCTATTTTCTTTTATTTACAAAACATTCGCTGTATTCAAATTATTTGACCATTGACTTTTGACCGACGCAAACACAGAGGTGGTTTTTAAATAAATGACTACGCGTCTTTTTATAGAATGACTAGCTTGTTGCCCGCGGCTCTGCCCGCGTGGTAATTATTTTTCTATCTATATTTTGCCATCCCTTAGGTACCGTTCATTTTCCGGGAAAATCTCTCATAGTCTTCTGTCTCATTCACTCACTTACTTTTCATATTGTGAAGTAAAAAAAAACCTTTCGATTATTTTAAAATTTTCTTTCATACAAACCTTGTCCTGGCAATAACGAACACTAAATAAAAAGAATTATTCAATTTGGTGTAGTCGTTCGGAATTTATGCGCGTACATACATTACACCGATTCATTTTTATTTATATAGATTATTATTCTTTATTCAATAGAGTATACTCGGAAAAGCTTGCTTCATATGTATTTAAAGAAAATATAGTTCCAAAGCGTGTATAATTGGGATTAAATACGAAACCTTCGACATTGCTCCTATTTTTTTTGATTCTGGATATTCTGACCACACTGCACCAGATGGTAAGCGCAACGCCGGCCAGTTAAGAGTATCAAGTAGCGAAATATTTGTTTTATTTTTTAATTATTTCAAAATCTTTATAAAAATCTTCAACCATTCTCCCAGTAAAATAGTAAAATAAACTGAGCGATGATCTATTGAAATTGTAAATATGTCGGAGACAGGTCCACAGGCCGAGGTTGTGAGAGGATTTTACTCATTCCTCTCACATCGCCAGATATAGTCAGGATGCACATCGTAGAATAGTTCAGTAGAAAAACACGAGATTAACACTTCAGACTTCAGAGTTTAATAATCTACTGCCAGTTCGGATTGCAGTTATCCATGGGGAAGAGCTGGCAAGAAACCCCATGGTTTGTCTTTTAAACACATCGCAGTTTACGTTACAATATTCGAAACACAATAACACTTTCACATTACGTTAACTTATTACTTTAAACAGTATTTCGGCATTACGCCGTCTAAAGCTACTACTACTAACTGTTCAATGATTACTCCCGAATTGACCGTCAAATGGCGAGGTGCTCTTTTATATTGTGATTTTAGTTGTGCCCCACTCCGTGAGTATGATCATACGATAAACAACTCGAAACCACCTTCAAAATAGCAAAACAAATGACGGTACCCACAATTTACAATAAATAAAGTTATTTGCAAGTTCGTTTCGGCACCCCCGTATTCATGACGCTCCCACAAATATATAGCTACAACTTTATATCACAGTACTGTATCGAATATTTATGAATTCCAATATTGATAGCAGTCTTTTGTTTCTTTATTCCGTTTGTGTATTAGGCATAAAAAGAATAAAGAAACTCACAACTCATCCAAGTAATCAATTAATAAGGATTACAGAATAATTTGCAATATTATTTTATATTTTATTGCTTTCAATAGTACCGACAAACAAATTCACAATATATTAGAACATAACTAACTCCTCTCATTAGTAGAGGAGGCCCGTGCCCAGCAGTGGGACAATGTTTAATACAGAGCTAGTATTATATTTATATTTTATATTAGAACATAATAAACTTTTAACGTCAGATCGTCAATCGTTTTTATTTATTTTGATATGGTTTTCTTATTGAGGCCCGTAAGGTCGCGTGGTTTTAACTCTTAGAATATCTTTGCCGAAATTAAGCCTTATGCGACGTAGTGTCTGTTGACAGTACTTTGAGCAGCCTGACTCACTAATATTAAGATTTAAAAGTTATTTTTATAGTTATGTTTTAAATCAGCAAGTAAGAATTACTTTAAACACTAGTATAACAAAATTTTGCGACTTATGGATTCTATTTGGTATTTATTTCAACAACGCTTATGAAATATTTATAAAAAGATTAGTTCAGTAATTCCAACAAATTTAAACAAGGTATAACAATTTATTTACAAAAGTAAACACAATGTATCCGGATAGTGTAAATATTTCTGATTTCTAAAGTTACTAAACTTCAATTACATTGATATTGAAGTAAGTTGTTTTGGTGTGGGAACTGGTTATGGTACCAACACGCTTATAATTGGAGAATCTAGTGACATATAAACTTAGGCGGTGTTATATGGTTTTAGAAATGCCCCTATCACTACTAAGTTATCTCTAACCTGTTGACGTTTAAAAATGAACAATCCCATCAGCTGAATATAATTAGAAATTGTTTATCTTTTAACCGATTGCAAAATGAGGACGTTATTAATTCGTCTGTGTTTTTACCCGACTACGGCAAAGCAAAAGGGAGGGTTATTAAGTGTATGTTGCACGCCAAATGATCATTCATGAGAAATCATTATGCCAAATCATAATTTTTTAATCTTTTTTTTTCTTTTTATTTGCCCTTATCAGTCTGAAGAGTGGTCCAACATTTATATTTTAATATCAGATGATCGAGTGCGAATATAATCTACTCAATATGTTTAAAGTTAGTGTGCAAGTTAAACTATTGTAGAATATGATTTTTAAACAATTGAAGATTTGTTTTTTTTTTCAGATGATAGTAATTATAATTTCATAAATTAGGAACGGGTCTTAATCGCGCAATACTAATGGTATTTCCCTAATTAGGGAAATAATTGTGGTATTTATACCATTAAAATATTGCGCGATTAAGACCCGTTCCTAATTTTAGGATATTATAATATCAGCTGTATTTAATACTAGCCCAGTGCTGGCCACGAACCTCATCTACTCATGAGCAGAATAAAGCCTTAGTCCAGATGATATGATATCAAAAGAATATTAAAATATTTTTTTAATAGCAATAAAAAAATACACCCAACAGTCACACACCTAGTTCTGACCCCACACTAGGTGAAACCTGTATCGTAGGTATCAACAAGTACGAGGGACTACGGTCCCAGAACACACACACCCGAAACAAATATCTATCTGTCACACAAACATTTGTCTCGGTGCGGGAATCGAACCCACGGCCTCTCGTTTCACGTCTTTCCGTCCGCTTCGCCACAGGGGCTGTCAAAATTACAGATTTGGTTTTGTTTTTCAGATGATAGTAATTATAATATCAGCTGTATATCATACTGAACCATTGCTGGTCACGAAACTCATCTACTAAAAAGAATTAAGCCTTAGTCCAGATGATAAGCAAGTCTTAAAAGAATAGCAAAATAAATTTTCTATAGCAATAATGTCAAAATCCATAGAAAGTTATCCAGATTCAAACTGAAGCAATTCACGAAAGTTAATTCTAGACGGAATTACCCAGCTTTCGTGTAAGACGTGCAAATATTTGTGGTAGATATTCTCACTGTATTTGCGTACACGAGGGGCGTCTGAACATCTAGAACGCTGTTTGCACGATATAGTTATCTAAAGGGGTTTACTGGGGGCTCCTTTTTGGAGATACATATGAGCAGTGAGCATACATACTCTGTATAGAAGCTGATATCGGTCATATAATACAATAAGATCATGGTTTTTCTTTTCAGGGGCAATTATACTATCAATAAAGTTGAAATCCAAATAGAATATGCGATGATTTAAAATAACACTTATCTGCGATATGTGTGATAAATTATTTTTTTACCCGACTACGGCAAAACAAAAGGGAGGGTTATGTTTTTAGTACATTGGTTTTGAAAATTAATTAGTTTTATTACAAGTATTGATTCCCGTCATTTCATAAGACGTTGTACAATTATTTTCTTGATTGATAAAGGAGTGGTAACGAACATCTGACGAGTCTTAATAAGGAGATGCTCTAGTAGATCATCAACACTTTTAGTCAAGTAGCAAAAATATCTACTAAGATCATAATACATTAACGGTCTTATTCATAATGAGTTATCGGAGCTTTATAAGGCCGTTTTATCTCTATTGAGCCATTATGAATAACATTTTTTAACAAGCTCCTATTAACGGCCTTATAAAGCTCCGATAACCCATTATGAATAAGACCGTAAGACTATAAACGCTTGTTGTAACAACATCGCAATCAGTTGACCAAGACACTGACACATTCGCATAACTCAAAGTGATGTTGGGTAAAATTATTGAATTCAGAATCATAACTAAAATAACTGATACAACCAAAGTTAATAAAGTATACATAAGATACACTGTCTTATTCATAACCAATGAAATACCAAGAGATATATAATATAACTAAGCAGAAATATTAAGTCTTCATTTTTGCCAGATTATTTTTCAAAATACCTCGTGTATTTTTAATTGAACACAAATGTTGTTTTCTAAGACTATTTATTGCCTTCACCGGTTAGGTAATTGCCTTAGAATATACTGACAACACCTATATGGGGTCATGGTCCTAGAGATTCTAAAAACCTTTCTACTACTCAAAATACGTGATATTATAATCAATCACATTTCTCAACGTATATGCCATCATGATTAATTGTGGGATAAATAGAAAATTGAGTTATCCCTTCTCGAAGAAAGTCTTTTGGCTACTCTTTAGATCTATCAATCTTGTCTTGCCCTTTCGCGACCTTTGAGTCAGTCTTGATTTTCCGACCCTTTTCTTTTACATTGTACTGGTTCTTTGTCTTGATATTGTTATAAGAACCTTTTTTGAGATACGATGCGTTAACTGAAACGTATTATTGGTAAGTGTAGATTGGATCTTTCTTTATTATATTACACTTTTAAAACATTACCTTTAAAGTAGACTTCTGATGGTCACGTCAAGCGACAGATGATTTAATGATACGCTGAATAGTTGAAGCCATAGTTTGCGCGTTTATCGTAGCTTTAATTAAGTCTTAGGGAGGTAGTATTACTAACGTATAGCGTCACTGATACAGCTAGTATGACGTTGACGTTGTATCACTAACACTGACGTCTGACGCTTGACGTATGTATTCTCGAAGTTATAACCAGATGTGCAATTAAAAACGAGGATAATGCAGTAAGTACAAGTATAGCTAAGATCGTACGGTGCAGTGCTCAAACTGACCTGATCAGTATTTTCTTCTCGCAATGTAAAATATAGCAACGACAAATAATTAAAATAACCTTTATCTAATTATTTATTAGCTGGTGGTAGGATATTCATATCCGCCCGGATAGCGACCACCGTACACAGGGTGAAAAACCCGCCATAGTGGCACACGCAAGTGTGTCGCGTTCCGGGATCAGCCAGTGTACATCCGGTTTTTTTGGGGTCTAGAGTTGGGGTACAATGTTGGTCATTTTGCGGCCTTCTAAGTACTCTGACAATAGACCCTCGACCGCTTCTTTACCTTGTTGCCCATGGCGTAGTGTGAAGGAGCAAGCCGGCATGATTGTGTTTAGTAGCGGGGGATAGATCGTCTCTCGCTACTCGATACTCTAATTGGACCGTACTGCGCTTACGATCAGGTGAAGTGCGGTCACTATGCCGTGCTAGGATAAAAAAAAAATAATATAAGCTCACGTTGATTTTGTAAACCACAACAAACGGTGAATTTGTGTCTGACAAAAAATTGCTTTGTTTGCTAATAGGTTGAATAATAAACGAAAATTCTATCTATCCCTTTGTGCTTAAGATTAAGAATTCTAAATAGAACTTAGAACACCTGTTATAAATCTTAACCGTATAACGAGAAAGCTTGTTAAAGCCTCCGTAACTTAAACAATTTCAAGCGAAACGCAAACACGTGTTTTAAATAGGTGAAAATGTTAAGCCTATGAAACTATAATATTCTAGGCACATAGTTCCGCAGTTGAACGCGGAGAAATAAGTCTCCAGTGCTCCGAGTGTGTCAATAAACGTGTTCAAATCCAGATATTTATTACTTTCAGCAAAATGTAGTAAATAACTTTCCTGATATTTGATATAAAGGCATGAGTTTAGTAATAACGAGATATAGATGTTTGAACATATTACTAACTTCCAACAGTTATTTGCTTTACTCGGTTTGCCCGCGTGGTGAAGTATGCAGTTTTAGTTGCTTTTGAGAAACGAAGCATTATGGGGCCATAATAACATATTGTTTTTAGTATATGATAATGTGTAAGTACTTAAATATGTGTATGTGCGTGTGTGTGTAACTTTGTCTGTTATGGTAATTTGATGAAATGTTGTGCGAAGAAAGTTTAAGTTTAAGAAACATAAGTTACCTTTGTCTCAAAAAGAACCGAATGAAAGTTTATATGGGAAATTCATCATTTCTTAACTAAGGGATATGAAAATCATATATAGATGTTTCGTAAAAATAAACGATTACGCGTTTCAGCGTCTTTGCAAAATCAACCCTCAAATAGGGAAATAAATATTATGTACGCGACAGATTGAGTGTATGTTTGTAAATGTTTCCCACTGTAACAGCTGAAGAAGAAAGCTTTACCTTCATGGTCACGGGTCAGACTGACATGTCGTCACGAAAGGAAAGTGTAACATTTCTACTCTCAAGATAGATGATTTTAAATTTTAATATCCGTAATATGCATTTTTCTTAGAGTAGGCAACCAAAATACCCTAAGGCTTTTTTCGATGTGTTATATTCGCGTAATCATAAGAAACCATTATGTGCTTAAAACTAGTAAATAAGAATTAAGACAGCCTCCGTGGCGCAGTTGGCGAGTAGCCGGCTGTAAAACGAGAGGCTGTGGGTTCGATTCCCACACCGGGACAAATGATTGTGTGACAGACAGAAATTTGTGTCCGGGGTCTGGGTGTTGTGATACCGAAAGTCTCCCTTAGTTCCTAATACCCACGACACAAGACTCGTATCTTAGTGTGGGGTCGGGGCTACGTGTGTGACTGTTGGGTGTTATTTATTTATTATATGTCCTATCACATCTTCAATCTATAAACGTCTCTATAAAAGTACACCTCCTACGCATAAGCGCCTTTTGTCTACTGTTTGCAACATAATTTAGACTATGGTTATAGTTGGCATCCCTATTTCCGGGCTCTCTCTCTCTTATCTTCTGACGCACCAACAAGTAGTGTCCTATTTGATATTAAGTGATTAAAATAAATGAGAGTGGCTCTGTGATTGAAAAGTGTTTTATTCCTAACATCTACTATTTGCAGTATAATCTAGACTCGAAGTATCTCGTTGTCCAAATTTTCACCACACTCGTTAAGTCAATTTATTATTTCCACAGGGTTTATTGTCAGCGCTTGACATTGACCTTGAACGTTGCCGATTGAATAGGCCTCAAAGGCGGAGTCACGGAATAACGTGCACGTCGTATATCATTTTGACAGCTGCCAATAACATTAACCTCTTCTTTCTGACGGTGAAAATTATTATACGATGAGTTGGTACCAATTTGTTTTGTGTTTATCAGAACTTTATCTATTTGTCATGCTTATATTAAAAAGTGTCCGATCTATGACTTTAGTTAAAAGTTAGCTTTGATATGATTTATGGCGTTATATTTTATGAGATCAGAATTTATGAAGATTGATTGTTAGAGGTAAATAAGCGCTTGATATGGGTGTTGTGTCTCGTAAAGCTTGAAACAACGCTTAATATTTATTATTTACATAATGATATGTTAAATTATGAGTTTGTTTTTTATATAAATAAATACAGTCACACATATAATTCTATAGGTTATAGGAAAAACATTGATGTTCTAAACTTGCTATGCCAAAATAAACACTACTTCTTCATTAACATACTATTATATAAATATAATCGATAAACATAGTCTCAAATAACGGATTAGATTTCTTTGTTCTATAATTATTTTATATCTGCATATTACACATACATTACATATAATACCATAATAAAAGAATTGAATTGGTTTTTGTTAATGCAAAATTGTATAATACAATTTCATTATTCTCCCGAGTATATTTTATTTTATTGTAAATTGATCATGTAGAACTGTTTTATGTAATTCCGAATTCTGTAAATAAAACATTGTAAAATAAATGAATGACTACAATATAATTTTACTTGATTTAAAATATTGGTCTACGGTTTTCTAAATATATGTAGAAATTAACTTAAAATGAATGAATAAATGAAATTGACTGCCTCGGTGGCGCAGTTGTAATTGCGCATGCGTTTACGACTGCTATGCTGAGGTCTCGGGTTCGATCCCCGGGTCGGGTAAAGTGATGTTGGGTTTTTCTATCCAGAAATTCCCAGTATTAGCCCGGAGTCTGGAATCTGTGCCCGGTATGGCGATAGGCTCGCCCCCTATCACATCATGGGACCGAAATTTGGCGAAAAGTGGGTGTACTAGTTACACCTCTGCCCACCCCTTCGGGGATTACAGGTGTGAGTGTATATGTATGTATGTAGAAATGAACATTTAACTTTATGTCTAAATTACTATCAAAATTTCCTTTTTCATGGAGTCACTCCTATATAGTGTGCTCTAACGTAAATCACGAAATACAATATATTACAACGTGTCAGCTGCTACAATTTTAAAACTACTCTTTTCATTAATTATACATAGAATACGTGCCAGTCTTCTACAGCCTGTTTCCATAAAGTATTTATACAGTAAGTTTCCAGGTATCTCTAATCTTAATCTTATATTTGAAAAAATTGTATATTGGAAAAAATCATCTAGACCAATTTAATATTTTTCCAATCGCTTCTACTTTACAATTTCAAAAATTTCAAACTGAAATTATGAAGTGTCGAAAAACTAATAAGAGTTGAGTTTTTTGCCGTCACGTACAACGTAAGTAAATCTAGTAATCTCCAAAGCGGGCCTTTGGAACTTTACACAGTAGTGTGAAATGGCGTTCACGAAACTAAGTCAGCCAGAAAAAGTCAATCTGCGACGTGACTGTTGTTTTAGCAGTTTTTGTCCCCAAAGAAAAATATAGGCTAAAACGTTGAAATATACTTTGAAAAACCATCGATTTCTTTAATTTCTTTTGTAGTTTGTATTTGTTTTCTATCAGACTTAAGAATATTTAGTTTCATTAGTAAAGCGTGGAGTTCTTCAACTAATATTTTAATTAAAGTCTGGGCAACAAGAGTCGTAACATTAAATAGAGAATTTAAATAACTTTTTATAATAATGCCTTCTTTTGTTTTCGAAACTATGAAGTTAAAGTCGTAAGTACTTTCCATTTATTCTTTGATTTTGTATAATCACAATCTTTACAACAAGGGCTAGTTCTATACCAAATATGACTACTCTTAAATTATAAAGTACCTGGCAAATGCTGTGTATACCGCTAAGTGGCATATATATCAACCGATTTTTTGTTTATTAGTATTATTCTTAATTATATTTGTTATATATGCTGTTGGTGTATTTATACATAATTAATTTCCTTTTTACGAATCAATAACAGGAATGTAAATTTAAACTTATCCCAGTTTTAGCCTAGAAGGCAGCTATTGTTTAAAGGTACGCTTGGAACTGGCTAAACGTGTTTCAATATAACACACACACATACATACACTCACGCCTGTAATCCCCGAAGGGGTAGGCAGAGGTGTAACTAGTACCCACTTTTCGCCGAATTTCGGTCCCATAATGTGATAGGGGGCGAGCCTATCGCCATACCGGGCACATTTTCCAGACTCCGGGCTAATACCAAGGAATTTCTAGATAGAAAAACCCAATATCACTTTACCCGACCCGGGGATCGAACCCGAGACCTCAGCACAGCAGTCGTAACGCATGCGCAGCTACAACTGCGCCACCGAGGCAGTCTGTGTTTCAATATAATGAAAAAAGAAATAACTTAGTCAGCGAGACGGCTGGTCGCACAGAGAATCGATAGAAACTATCGCTCTACTGGAGCAAACGAGTTTTAGAGTGATGGTTGAGTTAGACAAACATTGGCGGGTAAATGGTGTACCGATACACGGAAAGTGTTTGATACAAATTGGACTCAAAGTACAAATAAAACGAAACTACTGGTGTGTGTAAAAACTCATTTAATCCACTACGGATCTGCAAATCCGAATGTCGAAGTTAACGAATAAATAGTTCTCTGGAGTATTCGAAACAAGCGCTTGATTTGTGTTTTTGTTTTGGGAATATATAAGGTGCTCGTAGTGCTAGGAATTCTAATAATTGAACTATTATGTATTGCTAATTATATTCTATTTTATATTTTCTACTTCACTAGTATTTCTGTATTAGATTCATATTTGGTCTGCGCAAATATGATCATGTTTCAATGTATCGTGCTAAGCTCAAGTGGTTACCTATAAGACTTCGCCGGAATAGTCATGTCCTTTCACTTCTTTACAATATCTTGTTCAATCCCCTTATTCCTTCTTATCTTAAAAATCGCTTTGATTTCCTTCATGAATCACATACGAGATCCTTGAGGTCGTCGGAGAATTTAAAATTGTGAATGCCAGTGCATTCCACTACTTTTATGGATAAATCATTTACTGTAAAAGCTGTTCGGTTGTGGAATGCACTGCCTGTTGAGATAAGGCGAGCACAGACCCTATCACGCTTTAAGAAACTTGTTAAAGTGACAGTTCACTGTCGCGTTTCGTATGGTAAGTGAGATATCCGGAGGCCCAGATTCCCCCTTCCCTTCCCTTCCCTAATCCCTATTCCTGTCCTTCAAGGCCGACAGCGCATACGTGATACTTTCGGAATTGTGGATGTTCATGGGCGGTGGAGATCACTTAAGATCAGGTGACCCACTGGCTCGTTTTTTGGACTATGATATAAAAAAAAGAAGCCCACCTGATTTAATTTAATGTCATGGTGTATGAATGCACAAATACATATATCGACGAACTTTGTATACGCTCCAAATGTTTGTATGAAAGACAATACTTATTTCGGATCTGGGTATTGTGAGCCCAAAAGTCAATCGTAGTTAAAACTCACAATATAAGATATTAAACTTGTATCTTACTCTGGGGTTAGGACTTTGTGTCTTGTTGAATTTTATTGATTAAGTGCTGAAGAAATACCAGAAGAAAGATACATGTGTGATTTGTCTACGATATTTGATAGTTGTAATAATAAAGTAAAGAGGCAATTCACGTGTGCAATATAGCCTTTCTATTTAATGATATATAACATTACTAATTCAAATATGTATTTGACTTATAACATTGTGTGATGGACATAAATTAGATACTATTTAGACGACTATTTACAAATGTTTGTGTGACAGACAGATATTTGTGTCCGGTGTCTGGGTGTTGTGAGACCGAAAGTCTCTCGTAGTCCCTGATACTCACAACACAAAACTCGTATCTTAGCTTGCGACTATTGCGTGTTATTTAAAATTAAATCAAAGATACTGTAATTAATGACCACATAGTAATTGAACCTATCAGAAAAGGCACGCATCTCAAACAAATACGGGTTCCTAAAAGCTACACGTCATGCTCCAAATAAGTTGAAATCAGTATTAGAATGAGAGACAACAGTCTGACGGATGGGTGACGCGCGGTAAAACCCTCGTTAACGGAGATACGTGAACACTTCAGTAAAGCGAGGAGTTACGGAGTCCCGACTAAATCGCTTAAGCTCTTGTAAAGGGATAGCCCAATTAAGTCCGGGAAAGGCGCGAGGACGTGAAAACACTAGTTTTGGAACTAGTTGGTGAACGTGTTTATTCAATGGGTTGCCTATTTAGATCCAGCCTTTTGAAAACGTCCAAACTATGCCGAATGTGGTTTAGCGATAGTGTTCGGTGTAATTGGAGTTGAATGTTAACAATTTCAATGTAGAATTAATGTATTACTTGTCTAAGCACGGACTGCGTCTTTATGGCTTATTTTCATGCATATATGAGCATTATTTTCTAAAATATGTGTCCTGAAAAAATAAGCCCTTGTTTAAGAGTTGATTAAGGCGCCAAAAAAAGTGCACAAAAATTAAAACTAGGCTCAAAAGATGCTGAAAATTTGCTGATTCCGAATATGTACCTAGTCAGGTCATAAATTCTGTCACATGTTTAATATAAAATAATTGAAACAAGTTTATTCATTATGTAACCATTTATATACCAAAATGAACTTAACAAAACATAGATTCTTATGTCACTAAAGTTTATTCAAAATGACCTTCGTGATTTTGAATACAGGCCTTCAATCTGCGCGGCCAGTTGTCTATCGCAGCACGAATGAGGTCCATGTCAATATCGGCGGCTGCCTTAATCAAGGATGTCTTGAGTGACTCCAAATTGGGATGAGGCTTTGAGCACGCCTTTTCCTCCAAGTGTTGCCATATCTTGTAATCTAACGGATTCAAATCTGGACTGGAGGAGGGCCAGTCTTCGTGCCGGATGAAGTCGATTTCACGCGCCGCCAGCCAGTCTTGTGTGCTCTTCGCTCTATGAGCTGGCGCCGAATCTTGTTGGAATACCCAGTGCCTGTTATTGAACATGGTATGAGAAACAGGTTCCACAAGGTTCGTCAGGACTGTATTTTGATACACAACTGCATTCGTTTTTACACCTTTCTCACAAAAATGTACCTCTGTTAAGCCCCAATAAGAAACTCCCAACCATACCATGAGCGAGGATGGAAAATGACCTCGTTGGACACGCGGAATACGGTTGCTCGCTTCTTCACTACTGTGTGCGTACACCTTATCATTTTGTTTGTTGTAGCTCTCTTCTGCGGTAAAATTTTTTTCATCTGAAAAAAGAATTTCCCGATATTTTTTTCCCGCGTACCGCTTCAACAAAGCGCGGCATCTTTTCAGTCTCAGGTCCATTAGACAAGCATTCAAACGATGTCCTGTTTTTCTTCGATATGTCCGAAGCCCTAAGTCTTCATTTAACACCCTTTTCACCGTGGTTCTGCTTAACCCCATCTGAAGGGCCAACAGTTTCTGCTTACGTTTGGGATTTCTTTGAATTCGCGCCTTCACAGCTTTTATCACTGCTGGAGTCCTAACAGAACGAGGGCGACGACTTCTTGACCTGTCATCTACACTAGAGTCTACATTGTATCGTTTGATGGTACGATAAACGAATCTTTTGGCTATTTCCAAATTTTTCAGTATGTCAAAAATTTTAATTGGCGCGTAACCGCAACGATGCAACGCAATTACTGCAACACGGTCTTCTTTAAGCGTCCAATCCATATTTAAAAATGAGTAAAATTCTAAAAAGTATACATTTTTATTTTCATGAACAATTTGAAATTCGAATTCAATAAACTTTTTTGTGGCCAGCATTCTAAAATAAAAGTTTTTACTGTGTGACAATACTTATGACCTGACTGTGTATATAACTAAATATCGCAAAAAATGTCGCTTAATTAAATAGCCCGCCAGCCGTAGATATGGTCATGAAAGATCAGTTTTAGATTTCTGATTTTTTTTATAGCATAGTCCGATTAACGAGCGAGTGAGTCACCTGATGTTAAGTGATCTCCACCGCCTATGAACATCCACAATACCGAAAGTATCATGTATACGCTGTTGGCCTTAAAGGACAGGAATAGGGATTAGGGAAGGGAAGGGGGAATCTGGGCCTCCGGATATCTCACTTACCATACGAAACGCGACAGTAAGCTGTCACTTTACGTTGGTTTTCTGTGAGACAGTGGTACTACCCCGGTCGAGCCGGCCCATTCATGCTGTAGACAAATGTCAATATGTCAATGTTCTATGACAATATGTCTACAGCGTGGCTCTACCACTATATATATTTGTATTAGTCTACATATATCAACCAACTCAATCAATAGTCGTATCTATGTAAAAGACAATAAATTCAAGCAGCGTCAAACCAATCTCATTGCTCGCCTCCCTTTGTTCAAATTCATGAGATCTGTCAATCAATACTAATAAAGCAATAATTTCTGCGATACTCGAAGCTAAGGTTAATTATCTACGCGGAGGTTACGATGTATGTAATTCGAATGAATTAGTGTATCCAGTAGGGCTGCCAGATTATATAATTGGATACAAAATGTGTATAATTTAGTTAGATATCCACTGTAGTGTATCCACTATGTATAGACTGCCTTGTATAATTGGATACAAACGATACAAAAATAAAAATTCTTCACATGGCTTCGGCCTTTATATTTAGAAACACAAGAGAATATGCTTTTCGAAAACGACAGACAAAGCTTATGATCTTTTTTTTGTTGCTTCTGGCAGCCCTGGTATCCAGCGCATAACACTAAATCTAGATTTGTAAATTTATGTCTGGCGTGTGAAGGCTTAATTGTTCTAAATTATATACGAGTCCTAAATGGTATCTGAATCTAAACTGATTATTGGACTCGTTCAGTTAATTACATTTAATAAATTGTTATCTGTTTTCATTTATCGGTAGTACTTGATTTTTATGACCATAATTAACTTTTACTATTATACTATTTGATGTTATTTTATTTAAGTTCTATCTAATAAATAAATAACACCCAACAGTCACGCACATAGCCCCGATCCCACACTAAGATACGAATCTTGTGTCGTGGGTATCAGGGACTACGAGTGACTTTCGGTCTCACAACACCCAGACCCATTTTGCGGCCTTCTGAGACTCTGACAATAGACCCTCGACCGCTTCTTCACCTTATTGCCCATGGCGTAGTGTGAAGAAGCAGGCCGGCATGATTGTGTTGAGTAGCGGGGGATAGATCGTCTCTCACTACTCGATACTCTAATTGGACCGCACTGCGCTTACCATCAGGTGCAGTGCGGTCACTTTGCCGTGCCAGAATAAAAAAAAACCCCGGACACAAATATCTGTCTGTCACACAAACTTTCGTCCCGGTGTGGGAATCGAACACACGGCCTCTCGTTTCACAGCCGGCTACTCGCCTACTGTGCCATGGAGGCTGCCTGTCTATCTAGTTGCTACTTACGAAATGATGGGGGTTACTGTCACTCGCGTCCGTGGGCTTTACTCTAGTTCCCCTACACGTGACCCCTGGGTAGTGCTAAATGAGTGACACATCTTACTGGTGGCAGGCTTCGGCCGTGGCTAGTGACCACCCACCGGACAAAGCCGTGCCGCCAAACGGCTTGCCGTGTTCCGGCGCGATGTTCGGTGATGCCATTTAGGGAGACGGGTCGGAATAGTTGCTGAATGCAGTTGGGCTAATCTGACGCAAGTTGATAACGCCGCATTGGGAGACTAGTCGTGGAGGGTAGCGGGATCCGAGGCACGGTGCACCGCTGGCCGACCGCAGGTAGTTGGGGGCCCAAGTAGTGTGCTAGCCACACACGAAAGGCTGCCCCGCCAACTGACGAAAAATCCCGGGATGCGCCATCGTGCCGGTCGGCGACCGGATGAGAGGGCCCGATGGACATCCCGGGGGGGCTCGGGCGTCCCCGCAGTCTCCAGACTAGTCCCCCTTCTGTGTGGTATTTCATCTTGTGTCTGAAAGTTAGATGCATAAAGTCTCGTTCCACTGCCGTCTTTCTACCTTCATTCGCTCTTCCAAAAAACATTAATGAAAAGTAAAACGAATAAGAGAACGTTTCCACAGCGGCAGCACTCCCTCTCACTAAAAGTACACCTTACCAACATCCGAGGATTGCACTCAAATCTCGTCGCGGTCCATCACCACCTGGAGACTGAAAGACCCGCTCTCTTATTCCTCTCAGAGACGCAGATAAGATGTCCGCCTGACGTGGCGTACCTTTCATACCCAGGGTTTACTCTGGAGCACAATTTTAAGCCACATGCGGGTGTGTGCTTGTACGCCCGTGATGACATCTGTTGTCGGCGTCTCCGTTATCTTGAAGATCCCAGATTCTCTGTTATTTGGGTACTGGTGGATACAGGAATTGAGAAAATTCTTTATTCCTGTGTATACCGGTCGCACAGCGGAGATCAGGAGACGACTAGGCTCACAGAATACCTTAGTGAGGCGGTGGATGCGGCACAAAGGCGGTACCCTTGTGCCCAATTAGTACTACTGGGGGACTTTAATGCCCACCACCAAGAGTGGCTTTTCCCATACCAGTGTACCGACCATGCTGGGAGAGAAATGCGGAAGCTAGCGCTGACGCAAAATCTCACCCAGTTGATCCAGGTGGCAACAAGGGTCCCGGATGTTGACACGCACACAGCCAATTGCTTGGACCTTCTGTTGACAACTGATCCAGACCGCTACTCAGTGTCAGTTTCATCACCCTTGGGTAGCTCCGACCATTGTCTGGTGAAATCTGTATCTGCCTACTCACCGCCCGATCCCAGCCCTAGAGGCACGGCGGGTGTGGCGATACAAGTCAGCAGATTGGGATGAGATGCGAGCTTTGCTTGCATCTTAACCTTGGCGGCCCATTTGCTTCTCTTCTGAAGACCCTTCAGCTTGCGCGGATGCTGTGACGGATGTGCTGCGTCAAGGTATGGAATACTACATTCCATTCTCCGACGTAGCAATGTCAGGCGGAACTCGCCCATGGTTCGGGGCTGAGTGCCGACGCGCTGAAGCGCGGAAGCATGCGGCATACCTGGCATGGGTTGATGCTCGAAACCGCAAAGCAAAGGAATTGCGCTTAAAGAAGAGAGCATTTAACAAGGCTGCCAAATCATGCAAGAAGGCTCTACGGCAAGCTAGATTTGACCACATAAGCCAAATCGGGAAGAAACTAGCTTCGTACCCAGCGGGTAGTAAAGTGTTTTGGTCCCTGGCAAAATCAGTTGAATCGAACTTCCGTCGCCTCTCACTTCCTCCACTGCTGAGACCCGACAGGTCTTTGGCTCACTCTGCTGAAGAGAACGCAAACTTGTTTGCTTCTCTTTTTGCCGAATCTTCGCGTTTAGATACTGCTGGCGAAGTACCTCCTAGTCTACCAGTTTGCGAGACACATTTGTCAGAAATTCGCATTCGTCAGACTGAGGTAAGAAGAACGCTGCGTAATCTGGACGTGAATAAAGCCAACGGCCCAGATGGGATTCCAGCAATTGTACTGAAAACTTGTGCGCCTGAGCTCTCTCCTATTTTGACTCGCCTGTTTCGTCTCTCTCTGGTCACTGGACAAGTGCCTCAAGCCTGGAAGCAAGCTAACGTGCAACCTGTGCCCAAAAAAGGTAGTCGTGCTGAGCCTGCCAACTATAGGCCCATCTCGGTTACGTCCATACTTTACAAAAGTATGGAACGTGTACTGAATGGCAGGCTCATGGCATACCTAGAAGCGAATGACCTCCTAAGTGACCGACAATACGGATTTCGCCGAAACCGGTCAACTGGAGACCTTCTAGCGTATGCCACTCACACCTGGAGCGAGGCCGTCGAGAAGCATGGGGAAGCGCTTGCCGTTTCACTTGATATCTCGAAGGCCTTCGACAGAGTGTGGCATGATAGCCTCTTAAGCAAGCTTCCATCATATGGCTTGCCCACTGGGTTATGTGCTTGGATATCGGACTTCTTGAGGGAACGATTGATTCGAGTGCTCATTGGTGGCTGCTCCTCCGATCTATTGGCTATCAATGCCGGGGTAATGGCAGGCTCATGGCATACCTAGAAGCGAATGACCTCCTAAGTGACCGACAATACGGATTTCGCCGAAACCGGTCAACTGGAGACCTTCTAGCGTATGCCACTCACATCTGGAGCGAGGCCGTCGAGAAGCATGGGGAAGCGCTTGCCGTTTCACTTGATATCTCGAAGGCCTTCGACAGAGTGTGGCATGATAGCCTCTTAAGCAAGCTTCCATCATATGGCTTGCCCACTGGGTTATGTGCTTGGATATCGGACTTCTTGAGGGAACGATTAATTCGAGTGCTCATTGATGGCTGCTCCTCCGATCTTTTGGCTATCAATGCCGGGGTACCTCAGGGGTCCGTACTTCTGTCAGCCCGTATCGATGCACTCCCAAATACGGGGCATCGTGCGACCCCGAGATGGACGGCAGCGCGGGTGGTAAGGCCTCTCTCGTTCGCTGTCGTTGTTCGGTGCGCGGGGGCTCCTTAGCCCTCCATGGAGATGGGCTGCTACGCAGCACCGCGCAGGGGCGATTCCGGCTGCAATTCTAGCACTCCTTAGAATACCCCGGAATCGCTCCGCAAGCGCCGAAGAAGGCCACCGCGGGGTTTTAGCTGGTAGTGTCGGGTGGGGTGTACATAGGGATTAGGGACTCGGCCCAGCGGCAGCACGGATAGCCATCATCCGTGCGAGGGGGATGCTGGGTCGTAAGACCGGCTAGTCCAGCATACCCGTTTTATTCTTATTCCGCTTCCCTCCGGAGCGGGCGGCAGTAATAAAACGCTTTCCCCGCGACAACAAAAAAAAAAAGGGCTCCGTACTTTCTGCGACTCTATTCCTGCTGCACATCAATGATCTGCTTAAGCCCGGTACTTTTGGGTACGCTGATGACAGCACAGTGGTAGAAAGTTACATATCTAATGCACAAACCAGTGGAGTGCAAGTCCAGGCCCTCAGGGAGGCCTTGGTAGAACGCTTGAACTTGTCCTTAAAGGCAGTCTCGGATTGGAGCGATGCCAACCTGGTCAAGTTTAATGCCACTAAGACCAAGGCTTGTCTATTCTCTGCTAAACGGAGTCCCTTCGAACTGACTCCTACTTTCAGAGAAGTGCCCGTACCGATAACTGACCACCTAGAGATTCTTGGTGTAACTTTGTCTCCAACTCTCAGTTTTGGCTCCTACATTGAGCATAAAGCTCAATTGGCTGCCAAAAAGCTGGCTATCCTTGCGAAGGTGAGACGGTACTTCACGCCGGGACAGCTCCTTGATCTGTATCAAGCGCAAGTCCGGTCATGCATGGAGTACTGCTCTCATCTTTGGGATGGATCAGCCAAGTACCAGCTTGAGGCGTTGGAGGCAATCGAGAGACGCGCCAAGAGACTCATAGGCAACGATTCCATACTCGAGGCAAGGCTGCAAAGCCTTGAACACAGACGTAAAGTTGCTAGTTTATCGGTATTTTACCGGATACATTTCGGCGAGTGTGCCTTGGAAATACATAATTTAATTCCCCCAACCCCTTTCCATCATCGGACGACAAGAGACTCGGCGAAGCGTCATCGATACATGGTTGATATTCCACCAGTGCGCACGAAGCGTTTTGCTAGTACATTTATCATACGCACCGCTAGAGAGTGGAACTCTTTGCCAGAGTCTATATTTCCCGAAAATTATAACCTGGGTATCTTCAAGTCAAGAGTGAATAGGTATCTTCTAGGCAAGCGTGCTCCACCGTAGACCACATCATCACTTTCCATCAGGCGAGATAGTGGTCAAACGCAAGCTTATTTCGATTAAAAAAAAAAAAAAAATTACTATATTATAGAAAATGCCATATTTACGATAAACTCAAAGTGTTCCTCTTTTACTATAGGTCTATAAAGAAAAACTATAAATAACGGAAAATTCATAAGCAGTGGCTTATCGGCAGTATTCGATACTAGAAGTCCGCGTTTCGAGCCATCATCATAAAAATGTCGTAAAGTATCATCGTTGGCGCATAGATCTTTTGATAAATCATGGTAAGCACCTATTCATTTTCACATTACTCACTGACTATTTATGAGGGAGTTTTTAACAATACCTACATTAACCCATGATGTTTTTGTCTGCATAATATCATAGCCATATTTTTAATACTGCCTCGGTGGCGCAGTTGTAATTGCTCATGCGTTACGACTGCTGTGCTGAGGTCTCGGGTTCGATCCCCGGGTCGGGTAAAGTGATATTGGGTTTTTCTACCTAGAAATACTCAGTTTTAACCCGGAGTCTGGAATGGTGCCCGGTGTGGCGATAGGCTCGCCCCCTATCCATTATGGGACCGAAATTCGGCGAAAAGTGGGGGTACTGGTTACACCTCTGCCTACCCCTTCGGGGATTACAGGCGTGAGTGTATATGTATGTATTTTTAATATATTTTTTTGTCCCAAATGACATATTTCATCATGGAAGAGTGACATAGGGTCCTTGTTTCTTTTATTTTACTAAACGATTAATAATAAATTAATGAAATTTCAATAACAATTTCTACAACACAGACTGTGCCTTAATCAGCTTAAATATAATTTGTTATATCTAAATTACTAGGTAAGTGTAACACCCGTATTTAAGCGGCGTATATCTGTTATCACACCGAATTTATATAAATAACTAGCTGTTGCTCGCGGCTCCGCCCGCGTGGAGGTCATGTTTGGGAGAAAATGTATACAATAAAAAATACCAATATTCATGCGTTGAACTTAAAAATGACGGATTTTCATACAATCTTTCATTTCCTATTTTACCCCCTTAGGGGCGGAATTTCCAAAAATCCTGAAACATATAATTTTTATTTTTAACTAAAATGCCAAATACAAATTTTCATGAATTTAACTTCAAAAATGACGGATTTTCATACAAACTTTCATACCCTATTTTACCCCCTTAGGGGTGGTATTTCCAAAAACCCTTCCTTAGTGGATGCCTACGTGATAAGAGGTACCTACTGTCAAAATTTCAAGTCTCTAAGCCCAGCCGTTTAGGCTGTGCGTTGATCGATCAGTCAGTCAGTCAGTCAGTCAGTTTCTTCTTTTATATATACAGATAATACTAGCTAGCCCTGTATTAAACATTGTCCCTACTAATGAGACGTACTAATGAAAAGGGTTAGGCCTTAGTCCAACACGCTAGCCTAAAGCGTGTTGGTATACTTCACATACCTTTAAAATTAAATTAAATTCATTAATTATGGCAATAGGTAAAAAATTATACTACAAAAAAAAATTGAATTTCAGTCCAAGCCAACCAAATTTTCTAGAACATAACCAATATTCAAACTGTGGAACAGTTTGCCAGCTACCGTGTTCTTTCCTTCCTATGATCCTGGGTCCTTTACGCGTAGTGTGAAGAAGTTACACAGCAGGCCGGCATGATTGTATTGAGTAGCGAGGGATAGATTATCACTCGCTACTTGATACTATAACTGGACGGCACTACACTTACCATCAGGTGCAGTGTGGTAACTTTGCCGAGCCACGATAAAAAAAAAATCTTCGCGTAAATTACAATTTCCGAATGGAATATGCACCGAAAATATGCCACAAAACATTCACCCCGTAAAATTAGGTTTTTATTATCACCGCACACATTAAGCGAGTAACAGAGAGCTATAAAGACTTATTACAACATATCTTGAGGCTACATAACTCAACGTTGAGTGTTAAGAAATACTAAAGCCAAATTATGTCTTTCGAGGACGACAAAATGCGGAGGAAATTTTCTATTTGAAATGTTGCACGACCGAGATAAAAGGGTTTTGCGGTCTAAACGGCTTTTGAACTATTATAACATGGATTATTATGGATATAAATGATATCAGTATTTATGACAATGTATTTTAGTTATATCTATAATTATATATAGGACTATCTTGTGCTGAGGTCTTGGGTTCGATCCTCGGCTCGGGTTAAAGTGATTTTGAATTTAATATCACGAATTACTGAAGTTTGGAATAGTGCCTGGTATGGCCATAGGCTCGCCATCTATCACATCGTGGGAATGTATGTAATAAGCTCGGCGAAATGTAAGTGTACTGCACCTCTGCTTACTCCTTTGGGGATTACAGACGTGAGTGCGTATGTATGTATGAATACATGAATATACAAAGTCACAGCACGTAGTTCTTACCCCACACTATGTAGAACCGTATCGTATGTATCAACAACTTCGAGGGATTACGGTCCTACAACATCCAGACCCGAAACAAATATCTATCTGTGAGACAAACATTTGTCTCAGCGCAGATCGAACCTACGGCCTCTCGTTTCACAGCCAGCTACTTGCCAGCTGCGCCACGGAGGCTATCAAATATTTATGTATCTATAATTATCTTATGAGTATTTAACACACTTTAAGATAATTATGAATTTTGGCTGTTAAAAACTTAGAGCGCTATTCCACATATATTTATTATTGGTCAATTTAACGCATAAAATGCAACCGGTATTCTATGGCATAGAATGACTATATCAAGCTATTTCATTAAATACATTGCAGAATAGAAGACATGTGAATGAACCTCAGGAGAGGAATGAAAGGCCACCGAGGGACTTCAGAAACCGTACGTTCAGCCAAAGGGGAATTATACACAAGACGGAATATTGGTAACATTTCCGTGAATCGTGTTTCGGCACAAGCTAGTACGTATCCAACCACTACATATACTATACTATGTTTGGTAAAGCTATTGCATATATACTATAATCAAGTATATTTCTAAATTACTTCTGCTATTGAAAATGTTTTTGATATGTGAAATGAAGTCATGTAGACTGCCTCGGTGGCGCAGTTGTGATCGGATAAAGTGATATTGGCTTTTTCTATATAGAAATTCTCAGTATTAGCCCGGAGTCTAGAATTTGTGTCCGGCATGGCGATAGGCTCTCCCCCCCTATCACATTATGGGACCGAAATAAATTCATCGAAAAGTGGGTGTACTAGTTACACCTCTGCCTACCCCTTCGGGGATTACAGGCGTGTGTGTATATGTATATATGAACTCATGTAGGTAGTTCAGTATCGGAGGTATAGCTGGAGTTTCAAAAAAAGAACGTAATGTCTTTTCAACGGTTTACTACGGACTAAAAATAAAAATAAATAAAATAAAATAAAAATCTTTATTGATCACGTAGGCATATAAAAGGCACTTATGACATGTCAAAACACAGATGGAAATTCACCATACGGAAAAAAAATAAAATACAAAAGTAAAAGGTCAGGTCCCTATGAATACAAGTCTTTATTCTACCACGTCTTATCTCCCGACGAATGCCCTTCGCCGCGCTCTAGACTAAACTTTGCCTCATCAGCAGGGCATCTTTGGTATTAGCTCATTGGCAGTAACGACTATCGGGACAATAATAGCTGAGTCAATATTCCACATGTCAACAACCTCGTGAGCCAAATCTAAATATTTGGACATTTTGTCTTTTTATTTGGGTGTATTTATGTACAGTACTCTTTATTTAAAAGGTTTTTTTTACATTTTTAAATATAAATTATAATATAAAAATACATTTAAAAATATAAAAATGTGCACCCTCCGATGGCGAGGCCTGGGACCCAAGCCACCGGCGGTTAGTGTTAGTAATTAATCAAAATATGATGGCAACATTGGTATAGACTAGTGCAATCTGTATGTATTACTTTTTTGTATGTACTGTGCTATTAAAATATATTTCCTCTTCCTGTTGCATTCGTCATCCTAGCAAGTTGTTTCATTTTAGGTTATGGGCCCAGTCCCAATTTCCAAGTTCCCAGATTTTTCTCTCGAGGCAGTTAGTTTTTCTCACTGTGATATTGTTTTCTGTGATGGACTCACAATCATAATTTTGTTAAAGTCCGAGGACAATATAATAAGTTTACACCGTATAATATTTCGTGGACTAAAAAAAAAATGGCTACAGGTCAGAATTATTTGATGAACGTGCCTAAGCTCAAAGGTCGCGAAAACTATAGTGAGTGGTGTTTTGCAGTAGAAAACGTCCTTGTGTTGGAGGGCATGTTAAAATGTATAAAACCGGAGCCGAACCAACCAGTGATAGGAGCCGAAGAGGATGCCAGAACCAAGGCCAAAATGATTTTGATGATAGATCCATCTATCTACGTACACATAAAGAATGTTACTACAAGTAAGACTCTATGGGATAAGCTGAAGTCATTGTATGACGATTCTGGATTCACGAGAAGAATCAGTCTGCTTAGAAATCTCATTTCAATTCGACTTGAAAACAGTGACACGATGTCATCGTATGTTACGCAAATTGTGGAAACTGGTCAAAAACTGGCGGGAACTGGATTTAACATAAGTGACGAGTGGATCGGGTCATTATTACTTGCTGGATTAACCGAAAAATTTGCGCCTATGATAATGGCCATAGAACATTCTGGTATGTCAATTACAACAGATGCCATTAAATCCAAATTATTAGATATGGAACCGGATCATAAAGACATAGATGGCGCTTTTGCAGCATTCCAGAAATACCAACGTAAGAAAATTGGCAAGTCTATAGTCAGAGGGAATAATGATGGCGGACAGATGTCAAAATCAAATGTCAGTGTCAACAAGCAAATAAAATGTTACAAATGTAAACAATTTGGACATTATCGGAATCAGTGCTTAAAAACTGATAAAACGGAACTGAAACCTAAGGAAACCTCACCGAGGCAAACGAACGCATTTAGTGCAGTATTTTTAAATGGCAGTTATAGCAAAACTGACTGGTACATTGATTCCGGTGCGAGTGTTCACTTGACAACAAATAAACATTGGATCGAAAATGCGTCGAATGACTGTTTTCCAAAGGAAATAATTGTTGCAAATGAAAATATAGTACCTGTTGTGTGTTCCGGTGACGTGAAGATCAGGACATGCACGAAAGAATGCAATTATGATGTGACAATTGAAGGAGTGTTATGTGTTCCAAGTCTTACAACGAATCTCCTGTCTGTGAGTCGATTAATAAGTAATGGGAATAGAGTGTCTTTTACAAACGATGGTTGTGAGATATACAACAGAAAAGGAAACTTGGTGGCAACAGCTATACTAGTGAATGGGGTGTATAAACTAAACACACCTGTGGATTTCACGGCTGCTGCAGTGGTAACCAGTGAAACTTGGCATCGCAGATTAGGACACGTGAATAGTACCTACCTCAATAAAATGGTGAATGCAGTCAATGGTTTATCATTTGACAAAAAGACAGAAATTAGTAAAAAATCCTGTACAGTTTGTTGCGAGGGTAAGCAGAGTCGACTGCCTTTTCCCAGTGATGGCAACAGGAGTGCTGAACTATTAAACTTAGTACACGCTGATGTCTGTGGACCAATGGAGAATATTTCCATTGGAGGATCAAGGTACTTTATACTTTTTATAGATGATTACAGTAGAATGACTTATATTTACTTCATGAAAAATAAAAGTGAAGCTTTTCAATGTTTTAAAAACTATAAAGCTAAGGTTGAGAACTATCTCGACAGAAAAATCAAGATTCTGCGTACTGATAATGGTAAAGAATTCTGCAATCATGAATTTGATACATTTCTAAGGAAAATGGGAATAATTCATCAGAAAACTAACCCTTACACGCCTGAACAAAATGGTTTGTGCGAGAGAATGAACCGCACGCTTGTTGAAAAGGCTCGGTGTCTTTTATTTGAAGCTGGTTTGGGCAAGCAATTTTGGGCAGAAGCGACTAATACCGCGGTTTATTTGCAGAATAGAACAGTCGCACCTGCATTGCAAGACAAAACTCCATTCGAGTCATGGACGCAAACCAAGCCTGATATAGGCCACCTAAGAATTTTTGGCAGTACCGTAATGGTGCATGTGGCAAAGGAGAAGCGCCTCAAGTGGGATAAGAAATCAATTAAGTGTATTTTAATGGGATATGCCGAAGACACTAAAGGATATAGAGTATTTAACCCAAAAACACAAACAATAACCACTAGTCGAGATGTGATCATCGTAGAAAAAGATGTTGAGCCACAAGATTTAATTGTTGTTCAACATTGACCCCAGAGTGAGGAACCTCCTCACAATGCGTGCCGTGTCCAATAATACTGCCTTTTGTATCTGGCTATTCACCCCACGACCAATTGAGAGCCTCTGAAGATGTTGGTCGAGGCTCTTTGGTATCAGCCCATTGGCAGTAACGACTATTGGGCCAATAATAGCCTAGTCAACATTTCACATGTCAACAACCTCGTGAGCCAGATCTAAATATTTGGACATTGTCTTTTTCAGCTTTAACGAGGTTATCGTCATGCGGAATGCTAACGTCAACAAGTATTGCCCGGTGCGCTAATCGATCTATTAACACAATGTCAGGCTTATTGGCTACAATAGTCCTGTCTGTGATAATAGATCGATCCCAATACAGTGTTGTATGGCCATTTTCGAGAACCGGTTGGTGCACATATTGGTAATATGGTACCTCAGATATAACAAGGTGGTATCGAAGAGCAAGTTGCTGATGTATGATCTTGGCCACTAGGTTATGTCTATGCAAATACTCGCCGTTAGTAAGATACAAACAACCGGAAATAACATGCCTGATTGACTCTCCGGGACGGTGGCATGCACGACAGATGTCGACCGTACCGTCCTTCAGGATGTATTTCCTATAGTTGTTCTTAACAACCTCATCCATAATTGCAAAGACAAAACCCTCAGTTTCCCCGAAGAGATCACCGAAGCGTAGCCAAGATACGGAAGCAATCTGGTCGACATCGGGCCCATTCAGAGCCCGATAAAAAATTAATAATAATAATTAATTTTATTATTATTATTTGCCAAGTAATAATGCAATATATTACTATTAAAAATGTTTTGAACTCCGAAGATCTGTTTTTATAACTTGTAATGAATAAAAGTGGCTCTACAATGGTAAAAAAAGCATCTTAAGGAAAACCCAGCAATTTATTAAATTAAACTGCACAAAACAGTATTTGCGTGTTCGTAAATTTCATTAAAATTGCCAGTATAATTAATCATGAAACTGTCAACCGATTCTACACTCTCGTTTTGCATTAATGTACATACACTGTTTGACATAATATTTTCTTATATTTACGCGAATATTACATTTGGAAATAAAATAAATTTAATGTATCTATTATTGTAAAATTAGGTTTTTTTTTATAGCATAGACCGACAAACGAGCCAGTGGGTCACTTGATTTTAAGTGATTTCCACCGCCCATGAACATCCACAATATCAAAAGTGTCATGTAGCGCTGTCGGCCTTAAAGGACAGGAATAGGGATTAGTGAAGGGAAGGGGGAATCTGGGCCTCCAGGTATCTCACTTACCATACGAAACGCGACAGTAAACTGTCACTTTACGTTGGTTTTCTGTGGGACAGCGGTACTAACCCGGTCGAGCCGGCCCATTCATGCTGTAGACAAATATGTCTACAGCGTGGCTCTACCACTTCAGAAAAGGTTTACTTCAACATTGAAATATAAACAACTTTTTTTGAATGATTGATATTGTTTTGTAATTAAAACTTTATCATTGTTTGATCCAATTCAATAAGTAATAATGGATACACATATAAACATACATATTTACGCATGTAAATATTGTTAATAACCATGATCAATAAGTTACGGAAGTTATTAATGCGCACCTGTGTGTTTAATTCTAACAAAATATTTGGCGATCTCCTTACCACATCCTAAAGTCGAGCCTGTTTATAAAGACAACAAACTCAAAGATTACCAACATGTTAGACGAAACTATGCAAATGCAGATGACAAATGTCGTGTTGTTTATGAAAACCCAAAATAATATACTTTTAGAAACAATTCAAAGTGCTATTTAATGGATACCTTAAACGGCACATAAACTATGATCGCCACTGTATTGATCACAGTTACGCACCTCCGTGCCCCCGTTAACAATGCCATGTCAGGATGTACCAAATACCAATTAGTCCTAAGTGCGCACGGTCAGCATAACCATCTATGCTGAACTGCCACCAGACCAATAGTAGTAAAGGACGATGTGAACTGATGCTCACCATACGTCCGTACACTAGACAGTACTAGACAGTCCCAGAACGGACTGTGTTCTAGAGCTCTCGAGAGCTGTCTTTTATTGCAACTCTTCACCCCCACTCAGTTGGTAATTATCAAAAATCTACCCACAGATATTTATGAAATACCCTCGATATGTATATGTATAAATAATTCCTACCCTCACAATCTAACCACAGATATGTACGAAATACCTAACAACAAATTTATCTCTAACTATACTTTTTTAAAGTAAACTTTCTTTAAGAACTCCCCTAAGGGAGAATTACAGAAAATTGAACACTTAAATATTCAAGCATTATGTTATTTACTTTTTAATTTATGTGGTCCTATTCACGTGCGAATATTCAATTCTTGAGTGAATATTTAGTAAAGAGGTAAGATATAGAAAGGGATTTTAAAAGTTTGTAATACTAGTTTTAGTCCGCGGCCTAATAAGCGTGCTTATCGGTGCCGCTTATCAGTGTCATAGCAATCTGTGCCCTACACAACAAATAAGGATTCATATTAGTATGGATTAAAAAAGGGAAATTGAAATAAGTTTAACTAAAACCAAGATAACAATTTCAATTAAATTTTCAAATAATATAATAATAAAAAAATTAATTAATAATAATTAATTATTTAATTTAATTTCTTTAATAAAAGGCCTTCTTTGAGTCATTATTAGAGCCAAGTAACAAAAATATTGCTTTCAAAGAGACAATTAAATGTCTCATGAAGGACAAATTAAGTCTGAGAATTGACAATCAAGATAATTCAACTTTTTTAATTAGTGCCGAATTGTCGTTGAACTACATCATTTTATTTATACTGTATTGCTTAATTCTTACCGCAGTCAGCGAGCTTAATCCGCCTTAAGTAAGCGCTTTAATGCAGTGCGCCGAGTTGGCCTTCCTTTCATCACTGAGCCAACGGTTTTGCGGTAATGTAATTTAATTGCTGGTGAAATATATAAACACAGAAATTGTTTCTACCTATGTCCGTTACAGACTTTGAAACCACTCAACCGATTTCAATGAAATATTGTGCATGTGTGTGGTTGGGTACAACTTAAAAATTTGGATAGTTTTAGATCCGATAGGTGGTGCTGTTGTCGAGATCTGAATTTCTTATTTTACAATGAAAATTCGGTCCACAGAGAAGGTGGTTTATGGCAGGACCATAATAATATTTGTATATAATATTTCATCAAGTGTTAATATTATATGTCATGTTATTTATTTTTGTGCTATGACTTGCTGGACCATTATCTTTTACCAAATATAGATAAAAGCAACGATAGCCTAGTTTGTAGTAGTACGGACTGCTGACATGAAAGTAGTAGGTTCAAAACCAGCTCAAATACAGTATACACCTCTGATTTTTCTAAAGTTACATGTTTTTCTATTGTTAATTAATTAGCTCTTGCTTTAACGATGAAGGAAAACATCGTGAGGAAACCTACCTAAGAACTCTCGTACGAATTTCAAAGGTGAAGTATATCAACCCGAATTAGGCCAGCGTGGTGGACTAAGGCCTGACCCCTAATTAGTAGAATAGGCCCGTGCCCAGCAATGGAAAATGTTTCATACAAAGATAGTATTATTATATAAACAGATAGTCAACTGTTCTTGACGCTAACTTAAGAATATTGACGGATATTGGATAACAACTAAGGCATGTATGTGACATTCTTGATGTTTCGTGGATGATATGGATAGGGAATGTGAGGCTGTCATATTACGGGTACATTGTTTAGGCCTACCGAACATATCAGCGTTGTACGTTAGTGTATTGTTATTTAGACTCAGACGTATATCTAAAAATAGGTATTCCATCACATAAAAACAATATTAAGTACTTGAAATTATTGTAATTCAGAGTTATAATTGCGTACGCGGTACTACTGTGCTGAGGTCTCGGGTTTGATCCCCGGGTCGGGTAAAGTGATATCGAGTTTTTCTATTACGAAATACCCAGCATTGGCCTAGAGTCTGCTATTGTGTATGGGGATAGGCTCTCGCCCTATCACGTCATGGGACTTTCTTAAACTCGACAAAATGTGGGTGTACTGGTTACCTTTTTTTCTATCCCTTCGAGGATTACAGGCGTAAGTGCGTATTTGGTACTTGTACTCAGTGCAAATAGCTAGCTGGAGGATCTAAAGGTCCGGGTTTTGTGTATTGTCACTAGAAATATGAACAGGTTTGAAATATAGGTCGCTTGCTCGTTTTGTTATATCTATATCAAGATATGGATTAACTATAATGGTTGATGTTTCTCTGAAAGTGGAAACGCAAATTGCGATTGCCTTAGATTTGAATCCTGAACTTACCAACTTCTCAGATGAAGTACGCTGCCACTACAATAATGAGGCGATAGTAGTTTTAGCAATATATATGACATTTGTAAGTACCTTAATCTGCACACGTTACCCAATATCATAAGAGTTATTCATTAATAGGAACTTTATTTTATTAGACAAGTTTATTTACTCAAGTTAAGTCAAAATATGTACTAAACTCGACCCTTAAATTAACAATTGACCTTTTTTTGCTTGATTTTGTTGAGTTTGTTTTTTAGCAAAAAGCGTTCCTTCCCGTTCCTGTTTAAATATTTGTACAGGTTAAACAAGTATTTGTTCAGAATCAACTCCCTTCCTGGAAAAATTTAGTTTTATTGGCACTTAACGTTTGCTACTGGTAGTTCTACAAGAGTCGATTGCGAACGGATTTGCTATAATAATTAATTTATTTCGAGTAATTAGTAAATTTAAAATATTCTTTTAGAAGCGCAGTCTTAATTCAATTAAAAGTATTAATATCGTAGATAAACACTATGAATATAAGAATGAGAGGTTATTACTAAAAATTGGAAGACGTAGTTTTGTCACGTACTTTTCAGATTTTAGCATCATCATATCATTTTTAATGATAGCTTAGGGATCAGAAAAAAACCCTTTTAATGCCGGAAGAAATGCACGTCTCCTATAGGATAGCAAAATATTGAAAGATAGAATAGCTTAAGATGACTTCATGGATTTTTATACCTTTACTTCCAAAAATAACTACTACGCGGGCGAAACCGCGGGCAAAAACTAGTATTACATATTCTCAACTTAAGTACTTTTCAATAATAAAAAACTTATTTAACTATTCTAACCTATGATTATAATTATCATAGCTTATACAAACGTCTAGTTTAAAATGGCGTCGATATCTATGGAGAAAACAAACAACAAAGCACAAGTTAACATTATTTATGGAAAACCACCTTAAATAACATATATTATGCTAATAAAAGCAATAGCACCTTATTTCCTTATTATTGCTCTCTCCAACGATATTTACATTGCACAACTTACCACAATAAAAATATGTTTCGCACACACCAGCGACATAAAGCCGCTTTATCGCTATTGATGAACGCCCATTTCGACCGAAGTAATTTGGTTTAGCGGCTAAATTTGATTTATATGATGTATAAATAAGAATTAACTTCTCATTGTCGCTAATGGAGGTCGATTGGGCAATAAATACCGCGTTATTAACGCTTCACGTGTTTTGTTTTTGTAGGAATTATTACACATAGATACATATACACTCACGCTTGTAATCCCCAAAGGAGTAGGCAGTAGTGTAACTAAGTACACCCACTTTTCGCCAAATTCATTACGATCTCACAATGTGATAGGGGGCCGTATATACCGGGCACAATTCCAGACTCTGGGCTGATTCTTAGAATGTATACTTGCTACTAATACTTAGAATGGGCTGAATTGATCATTTATAAACCATATTTATATTTCAATATTGAAATCCTCAGGTTCAGCGGGGGAGTGGCCGGCTATGAAATCAGAGGCCGTGGTTTCGAATTCCGCTCTGAGAGAATGGTTGTAGTGATAGACTCATATTTGTTTCGGGTCTGGGTATTGTGGGACTGTAGTCCCTCGTAATTTTTGATACCCACGATACAGGTATGACCTAGTGTGGGATCACGACTGCTGTGACTATTGGGTGTATTATTATTACTACTTAACCACTCGCGAATCACAAGGACACCGGTGTTAGAAAAGGTAATAAGTAGAGTCAAGCCAAAATCAATTTTATTTCCATAATATTAAAGTTAAAAATAGCATGTAAGAACGGCGAGTGTTGCCAGTATTTTTGGTTCGCCGACATACCATTGATACGTGACTGGCTTCTCGGCTTCAATCGGCTCTAACATTCTCAGTAGGTCCAATGGATTCTATATAGAGTTTTTGGACTGTACGGGGTCATATGTCACATTTTTAGCACAGGCGATGTAGGCAATGAGAAATTTGTTCATGTAACGATGACTACCGTGCATGAAGTCAATACCAGAAGATATTACGTGCATTACCAATTTTAAAGGCGAGGTATTGAGAAGAGAACGAAGTGCCTTTGGAAATTTTATTCACGGAACGCAACACTTAACTAATAACTCACATTGGTTCTTTTTGAAACAGTAATACTGGTCTATTGGAACAGCCTAATAATACTGTAGAAAAAACTGTCTACAGCGTGGATGTATCACTCTATAATCTCCAGCATGTTAGTACATTTTTTTATTAAAACTCTATCACTTTAATTTTATGAACAAGTTATTAACCATAAAATTTTAATTCAATAATGGCATTAATTGTAATTTTTCTTTTATTGCGTTTCGATAGTAACTGACAATATTGTGACGACAAATATGTTTAATTGTTTTAAAATTATTATTACTTTGTTTCATTAGAAATGTGTAGATTCAATGGTAGTATACATTTAAAGATGAAGTTAATAATTATTATTTAAACAGTAAATAATTAAGCATACGTTTATAGTTAACAATGATAACTGTCTTTTTATATATCTTCTCTCCTGATAAATAAAATTGTATATCTTAAAATAAGTGTCCAGTCAAGCCATCGAAACGTCTAACTCTAAAACTTTTCCAGCAGGCGACAAGAAAATTGAATTACTTGTAAATAAGCCGTAAAATTCCATTTCGTCTAGAATCCAACCTTCTAAACAAAAAAGTTTTCTCACAGAGACATCACGTATAAACAATTGCAAGTTTCACTGTCGACACCTTAAAGCCGTAAAAGCAACTGTAGGTTTCATCTTGCCCAAGGCCAAAAACTTAGTATACTAAAACCGGTCTCCATGTACGAGGAACTTAAAGTCGCTGTAAAACTTCTCCCAGATTCGAGCTATAAAGACGAACAAAAGGTTGCACTATAAAACTTGATGCTACCTGAGTTGAGTTGAATAAAGACTTTATAAATACCAACCAGTACGAAATCTGCGCTACAAAATATGTATTCTATATTTAAAAAAATATTGCTGCTCATCTTGTAATTAAAACTGAATGAATCTTTTAAGTTACTCCTTTTCTTTTGTTTTTAATGTTGCTTTGTAGATAACAATAGAAAATGTGCGTGCATGTGACTCACACATAAATTAATTATTATGCGAGATTTTGGTGTCATTAATTTGATTTTTTGTAAAAGTAAAGATTAAGTAACAAATAGGCATGTTTCATTCTAATTTTAAACATGTTCATTAAAATGTATTGTAGTTATAAAAAATAGCCTTGATAAAAAATGATAGGTAGACAGCCATACTTTAAGCGATTACTATTTTAGGAATAAGCTGAAAAATTGCTATTTGACGCTTAAATCCAGACCACAGGATTAAATTCACGCAAAACCCACTTACAGTAATTAAGGCATAATACAATAAGACAGTTGGCTCTTATCTAACTTTCTAGACGCCAACATTGCGGTGAAAAGTCTACAGCTGTAAGAAGAATTCTACTTTCATTAACTTATTATGTTTATTCTTTCCATTTCAAACTTCTGAGTTTGTTTGTCGCTGTCATATCCGACGGTAAAATTTTCAAAATAACTCAGCATAGTCAATTTATTTATCTGTATATATAAAAGAAGAAACTTAGTGACATATCAACGCACAGCCTAAACTGCTGAGGTTAAAGACTTGAAATTTTAAAAATAATTGACTAATTAATTTTTTGACTTTAAAAATAAGTAGTGCAGTTAGGCTTGCTTTTATTAAATATGACAACGGGTTAGCCATAATTTTGGCAACAGCTTAAAATTTTACAGCTACTGTTTTATATGAAATATTAGTCCAAAATATTTATTCATTATATACAGCTTAGTAGACAGCTTAAAATTAAAGTGGATTTGGCGAGATGAAATGAGATGCCACGGAAACGATACCCTTACAAGACGAATATTTGTGTTGGGTGTTCTTTATCGAAGTTCATGATTCTTTTAACAAAATAAATAGTCAGTTGCATAAAAATAAATAACTTTTGCTATACTGACTTCAATTCCAGACATTGTAAGTTCTAAATTATAAAAATTAAGTTAATTAAGAACAAGAAAGGTAGACTGCCTTGGTGGCGCAGTTGTAATTGCGCATGCGTTACTACTGCTGTGCTGAGGTCGCGGGTTCGATCCCCGGGTCGGGTAAAGTGATATTGGGTTTTTCTATCTGGAAATTCTCAGTATTAGCCCGAAGTCTGGAACCTGTGCCCGGTATGGCGATAGGCTCGCCCCCTGTCACATTATGGGAACGAAATTCGGCGAAAAGTGGGTGTACTGATTACACCTCTGCCTACCCCTTCGGGGATTACAGGCGTGAGTGTATATGTATGTATGTAAGAAAGGTAGACCCGCTATGACTTCATCAACTCCCGGGCTTCATTTCAGTACTGAATTTATCTTGCAACGATATCAATTACACCATTAATTTAACTTTTCTGATACTGCTACGGAAGTAAAATATACCTCAGATTCCATAAAATATGGGGGATAATTCTTATTAGTTTGTAAGCTGTTGCAGTTAATTGTTATTGTTACAACATTGCTCACTAGAAACCTCCCCTAAGTTATTCCATTCTGTATCATCCATAAATTAGCAACGATGTTAAAATCCCCAAGTTAAGTGGATTGTCTTGTATCTCCATCCTTACAATCGCAAACGGAATTCTAATTGCAAACCAAAAGCCGTGGGACGTTACACTATCGCAATTAAGAGGGTTTTACACCGAACGCGAACGTTTCGAGGGCGCGGTACAAATTTCCTTTCTGTTCTTGCGCGTTGAGAGCAGTGCTTGCTAACTACTTTCGTGTTACGTTTTTGAGTGGCACGTTGATTGAAATACGTGTTTCCTTGTTTACTTCACACTTGTATATACTAGATTCCTTAATAAGGCTATTTCCATGCATTGATGTGTTAGCTAGCGAGTAAATAAATATTGGGTATACATTCCACACCAACTTATTTGAGACTAGACAAATTATATGTGCTTTCTACAATTTAAAGGTGTTTATTACCCGACATGAAAGCCTCCGTGGCGCAGTTGGCGAGTAGCCGGCTGTGAAGCGAGAGGCCGTGGGTTCGATTCCCACACCAGGACAAATGTTTGTGTGACGGGCAGATATTTGTGTCCGGGTCTGGGTGTTGTGAGACCGAAAGTCCCTCGTAGACCCTGATACCCACTACACAAGACTTGTATCTTAGCGTGGGGTCGGGACTATGTGTGTGACTGTAGGGTGTTATTTATTTATTTATTTACATGTTATTTGAGCCCAGAACCTCTACAGCCAGAATAATAGGTAATAGATTAAACTATACTGGTCTCCATATACTCGAAATATATCGTTTTTAAATCAATTGGGTTATTTAATGTACATTTCACTACGCCAAGAGGAGCATGTTAAGACTCTAGTCCTCTAATAATGAATATAGAGAGTGTTCCTGTGTTTGATATTGTATATTATACGGAATATAAACACTTTTGTGTAAAACAGAATCAAAATTACTTAAAAATTTGTAAACAATATTTATTTTGGTTGCGTAGTAGGAACATCTCAGTATCTCCCTCGCACAACGGCACTGTAATGGCGATCCTGAGAGGTGACGTCACGGATCATAGCATCCTTTTACTCTCATTTGGCAATTACCCTTTTCAGCAGATTTGAATGGCGTCTAATTTACTTATTTTTGTTCGTTATTTACTATTACCAACAGAAGACCAACACTATAGTCTATTATTACATAGTAGTAGCGAATAAACAGTTGAAGTCAAAACGAAACTATGTTTTGACCTTATTCAAAATTAATAATAAAATACATAACAAAAATAATATATACCATGTATATTATATGTATTTATTTGTACATACTATGCTTTTATATATTCGTTAAAGAAAAAAAAAGCTAGTTCAAATGTTCAAAGTTTTAGATAATTCCAAGCCCTCTAGCTTAGAGAGCACTGTCTCATTACTTTTTAAGTCTGTCAAAGGAGCTCTTGACATAGGCAAAGGATGACACTACAGCCACAGCCGCCACAATGAAATAAAACGGAAATTATTCAAAAGAAGAGTGGCTTCTAGTAGTGAAGCAACGCCGGCCATTGTCAGGCCACTTTAAATGTAAATATAAATGAGAATCTTTTTTATGGCGCTACTGCATCATAGAATTGCTAAATGTACTGGATTATGTTAATAATTTTTCTGATAAGTTAGTCAGTCTGTAGAGTGTACGGAATTTTGTATGACACAGTTGAGAATATCTGTGGCGTATACTGCAGAGTTGCTTAATGGGTTATAGAAGTTGAATTTTGTTTAAAAAGCAAACGTTGCACCATGCTAATTTAAAAATATTATTCCTTCAAATGCTTATATAATTTTGTTTTTAATCCGTAATTGACAGCCTCCAAGGCGCAGCGGGCGAGTAGCCGGCTGTGAAATGAGAGGCCGTGGGTTCGATTTCAGCACTGATACAAATGTTTGTGTGGCAGACAGATGTTTGTTTCGGGTCTGGGTGTTGTGGGACCGTAGTCCCTCGCAGTTCTTGATACCCACGATATAGGTTTTATCTAGTTTGGGGTCAGAACTATGTGAGGGTATATTTATTAATATAATCTAAATGATTTATCATACATTCTAAAGTAACCGATTTTATGAAATTCGGTATAAAGAAAAAATTAACCCTAAACACGGACGTAAGCTACTTTTTGTCTCCAAAATTACACAGATGGTAAAATTATAATATATGCATAACCCATAGTTTCTGAAGTTAGCGATATAAAAAAATGATTTTATGCATTCTATAAGAAATAAAGAATAACCTGTTTTTCATACAGTATTGGCTCAGCCGAATTTAGTAAAATTCGGAAAGGAAATAGCACACACCTGTATATATATATAAACTTTATATCGCAGTTATGGGTTCGATTCTCACGCCACGCAAAATATTTTCGTAAAGGAAAATATTGAGTGTGCTTATTTATTGTGTAGGGCACAGTCTCCTGCGATAAACGTACTCACGCATGTGAAGCTGTGGCCAATAGGTAGTCTAAAATTAATAAAAAATGTTGGGTATTTACAAAATTACTCACAATATAAGCAAAACATTATTCACCATTTCAGCAGACAATTTCTACTTTAATAAAGCGAGTGTCAAGATAGACTAAAGCAATAGGCTAGTTGACTATTTTTGGGAAACAGTTTTATATTATTCTTCATGGTCTATATTATTAAAATATTATCATTAATAAACATAAAACATACGTTTTTAAGATTTAATTTGCATTTTTATAAACCAACTTTATTTTTCCCACTCAAACGCTACCAACAGTCATGGCCTCGTGTGACGTCACAGTATGTTAAACTAATAGTCGTTTGGTTGGATATGTGATTTCAGTGTATCGTTTTTTTTTATTTATAATTAATTCGAAGTTTTACAAGATTTGTGTAGTACCTCAATGTCAAAATACCTACATTAAGAATGTGAAAACATGCGAAACAAACCAAACAAATAGCAAGCTTAAGGATACACATAGAAAGAGTTATAAGACGTTTACGTGAATTTTATATGCTAAAACCACATGCATGTATTAATTTGATTTTTTTAAAAGTCATTTTTCATTCCCTCGCCTGGCCAGGCCTGGCCTTGAATATAATATATGATAAAATATATAGTAATACACAGTAATGGCTTTTGAAACAGACTGACTTTAATTTCTTCTTTATAACAGTTAATAGACAATATGAAAATTAATACGTATATAGGTATAATATAATGATATAAAAAGTAGCGATAGATGGCGTAAATGTTTTATCTATATTATTTTGTTATACAAAACGAATAATATATGGCTTGGAAGACCTATAATGAAGAAATAATTGTGTAAGTACTTGCTGACCATAATTAAAAATAAAACATTTAAATGTAACCTCTAATAATTTAAAATTTCTAAAGATAATAAATCTACCAATAAGAGTATGTAAAAAGCAATTTTATAAGGTCTTGACTTATGAATTATTATATTTTTTATGTATTATTACTTACATAGAAGTTTTGACATTTTTTTTATTCTGTTGAACAAAAATCTTTGTTTGCCGCCAAAAATTCTCCCAACATCATCACGTCTATTCGAGGCAAATTATAGTTATTTGCCTTTAGAAAACCCTTCGTATATAACTAATGTATTTAGATTTTGGTTTTTTGAACAAATTGCAACTGACTGATTGCAACTGATCACTAAAAATTACAAAAGATTTGGTACCGCAATGTATGGATTCTCGAACTATCAACAAAACAATTTGACATTTGATGACACTGTGACGTCATGCAGTCTGGGCTGTTTCATGTCATGTAACAAAATGCTTTATTTTCTACATATTTATTTCTTGAGAATATTAAATAATCACATATAAATTAACAAATTGGATTAATTTTCGATATTTTTAGACTAAAATCTATTATAAAAAACAAAATTATATCAGGTTTTTACTTACTGTCAACTACCCTATTCCTACCGCCATATTTGAGTCGTGTCTTATCTAGTGTGTACTGTGCATTACATCAAGACGAGATCTTCAATACATAATTGAGACCGTCAGCGCAAAAGTGGCCTAAGCTTGAGACATTGAGTATGAAAATAATGGGGTTTGTGTATTCATGAATTTAAAATCAATGCATTTATGTAAATGCAATTTATGCAGTGCAGTTGTCATCATATTGGCAATTGGTGAGACTAGAGATAGGCCGGTTTTGCATTAAATTTTTGCACATTTTAAATCATTTGTACATAGGTCAGATTATGAAAAATTGAGGGTTAGGCCACTTTTGCACTGATAGCCTCAATTCATTTGTACGTATATTAAACGGGAGCGTCAAGTTGATTTGAGATCGTCTTTCTACAAAACCGCCGATGAAAATATATGTCAGAGCCATTAATATTGATACGGAGCAGTAAACTTAATATTTTAGTAGGCGTGTATTAATTATACACAGTAATGACGTGATAAGAAATAAATGGTTTTCGACTTTCGCGAATTCTATACATATTTTGACAGCCGTGGTGCATCGGGCGAGTAACCGGCGGTGAAAACAAAAGGCCGTGGGTTCGATTTCCACACCGGGACAAATGTTTGTGTGACAGACAGATATTTGTAGTCCCTAATACCCGACGACACAAGACTCGTATCTTAGTGTGAGATTAGGGCTATGCATGTGACTTATTTTTTGACTGTAGGGTGTTATTGATTGTCATATTTTAAATTTAGAAAACGGTTTTAATCGCGCATTTTTAATACAAGCAAATCCTTGCTTAAAAGGAGACTCCAAACCCAGAAATATGGTATAAATACCAATTTATTTCCTCTTAAATATAAATACATAAATTGGTATTTATACCATTAAATATTGTGCGATTAGGACCTGTTCTCTAATTTTATAATTTGCTTAGAAATAGTTTAACGTGTCTTTAGTATTTAGTACCGGAATAAAATTTTAAAACTATTTCGAAGTATTACGTTTGTACACCAAGCGGGTTTGATTCACTATTTTCCATTAGAATGCATCAAATATTTCACATGCTAACATCAATGTTTGAGTACGCGTAACTCTGTTCGGCATAGTTCAATATTGAATGAAAAAGTTGAAAAAAATGGGGAGTTATTTGGGTTTCTAAGTTCAAGTAACTATATACTTGAATTTAATTTAGTAAATTACAGACGCAAAATGAAAACATCCATGAAAAATTTATTACGGTTTCGACATTCTGTAATAAGTCCATAAATAAGGACTGACAATCAATTAACTTAAATATTAATAATATTCTAAGTAACCAAGGCCCTTAATCGTGTTATATCTATGTAATAGGTATATAGTATTTAATTTCACCATATTAAGTGATATTTTACGTTAGAAAAAGCAGTACAAATACTGTAAAACCATCGCAGATATACACGACGTTTATTGGTAAGGATTTAAATATTTAAATTAGAACTCTTAGGTATTATATAAAAGTGATTTGTATAAATGAAAAATGTGAAAGGTTTTTAGTTGTAAAAGTATTTGTGCGAACATTCTATACTCGCTTGTACCCTTTTTGCGAGGACAAAATGATTGTTACATACATTCAGTATGATTTGCCGTTACCCAGTTCAGTCGAAATGTTACTGATGAAAGTAAAGTGTTGCATTTTATAATTAGTCTGAACTTTTTTTTATTGCCTGGATAGGCAGACGAGAATTTTCAAAGACGAGCAGACGGGCCACCTGATGGTAAGTAATCACCGCCGCCCATAAATCTCTGCAATGCCAGGGCACCGCAAAGCCGCTGCCTACCGTTTTTGTGGCTCACTAGCCAGCTGTGAAACGAAAAGCCGCATTCGATCCCCGCACCCAGAAAATGTTTGTATGAACCAGCAATATTTGTTTTGGGTTAGGTGTTGTGAGATCAAAAGTCTCTCTTAGTTCCTGGTACTCACGACGCAAGACTCGTATTTTAGTATAGAGTAAGGACTATGCGTGTGATTTTTTTATTATTATAATTTGTATCGATATTCGTGTACGTGAAGAGAAAACAACTTCTTTCTATCTTACTTCCAAAAAAGGAGAATATTATCTATTTGTATTTTTAAACATATTGCACGCACAGAATTAGGATTTAACATAGTTACATTTTATACAGTAGGACTGCAGAAAGCTAAGAAGGTATAATAGTCTGTGTTTTACCATACACATGGCTTTGGCCTTTTGACACGGCTTCTCTGACTTATAAAAACAAGAGAAGCCCAAACGGCAGACAAGGCTGCATGGAGAACCTTTGCCTTCTTTTTTATAAAAAAGAGAACAGAATAAAAAAAGTCTGTGATTTGTTTACGTTCATGCTGCGAATACAAACACATATTACCACCACTTTTTTTTTATTTTATTTTATTCACTCTATAACTTTTATACAAGGCAATATATAGAAGGCAAAGGTTCTCTGCCATGCAGCCATGTCTGTCGTTATTTTTTCCAAATCTGGGTTAAAATTAAAGTCTTTTTCTTCTCTGGTTTTAATTTATACAAAAGGCCGAATCCAGGTCTAAAATAAACACAATTCAAAAGGCCAAAGCCATGCCTGAAATAGTCACAATTCAAAAGGCCGAAGCCATGTCTGTAATAGTCACAATTTAAAGGCCTGAAATAATTTTTTCACTTATTAATTACAATAAATCATCACATCACATTCCCGCCTTTTTTCCCCTACAAGGCGCCTTTCCTAATACCACCACTATTTGAACACATAGTCTGTGGTCAAATAGTCGCACAGAGTAGGTAGAAATTGTCGCCAATGAATTTTAAAATGTTTCTCACAAATAGTAACTGACTCAACGAGTTTTGAGCTGTGACATTTGAACGTAAAAAAATTAGTGAATTACGGTCGAACTTCAATTACGGGGTGGCTACTAGTGTAAATAATAAAAAACAAATTTATGTCTTACAACCCAAAACCATCAAAAATGTCTTGAGGGCTATGAATTCTCAATAAAATATAAAGTTTGATTGAACAAAAGACAGTAAAGAAAGAAATGCGTTTGTATCCTTGGTTTTATGTCTAAAGCACCAGCCAAACTATAAAAATAACATTTCGAACTCCATTCATCTGGAAACAAAATCGAAAACACAAACATGAATATTACAAGAGGCAATTGTTTGAATTGTTTCGTTTCCATTACAAAAACGAAGTAAATTATTCCAAGTCATATCGCAAACACAATTTTCTTTCTCGCGCCTAGTCTAGATAAGATATAAATCATCGTGACGTCATACGTATGCTCAGAACGAATCCTCCATTACCGCGCGTTGATCGATCACACTTACAAACGGAAATTGAGTTCACTGCACACCTCACATCTAACGTATAAATCATAAGCTTTGGTATGTAAAACTGTTGATTTTGGTATGTAAAACTCTTCATTGACGTTATTACTATATACTTCTAAACATGTTCCATATTCAAATTTGTTACAGCATGTAATTTTAGCATATGAATTGTTAGTCGCCTTCTTACCCGCCCTACAAACACCGAAGAAAATCTTTCACAATTCGTCATTATTTCAATCAATATTTCGGGGTACCTCTATGGTTTTTAAATCATGATATGGAATTTAAAAAATTGGAGCACTGAGTGTAGCCCTTTCTAGTAGACATAGGATCAATTAGATGGATAGCAAAATGGGGTGGCAAAAATATTGTCAGGGCTATGATTCCACTAAGAACGAAATATAGTGCCTCCGGTTGATATTATATGACAGTACACACACTTTGTTGGTTAGGTCCTGGGTTCAAACGCCAGCTAAAGAAATTACAATTAACAAATCATAAAATCACTTGAGTTGCCAGGTCGCCTGTTATCATAATGGGGAAGTGTACAGGCCTAAGTATGTATGCGTAAAAATAAATAGGCAAATCCCTTACTATAAATGAAGATACATGTGGTGAATTGGCTACTGACAAAATACTCATCCATCCCTTCGGCAAATCTCATTAGGCAATGCGGTGGACCCTCCAATAATGCGAGGGTGGTTTGATCTCATCATTGTATAATAAGCTTGTAGAATTTATTATACAGTGAGAGTTTGCAGCTAAGTCAATGTAACGGGCTCTCTCTTCTTTTCTTTAATGCAAGGGATAGTTTTCTTATATTATAAAAAATAGCATTGATATGTTTTAACTTTTTTCTTCTTTATCTAATACTAGTTTTGGCTCGTATTCCGCCCGCGTGGTAGTAGAAAGAAAAGGTATAAAATCGATGGGTACATCTTAAGCTATTACATCTTTTGATATTGGAACCGTGCATTTAGTTGCTTTTAATAAATACATCTTTATATTTACTTTTAAGTTGCAGAATGTCTGTTATATGTACATATTTTGAAATGTTTCCTTTGGGAAATAAATATTTATGAGAATAGTTGCAAATTCACAGCATATACGAAACCATTTAAAAAATTACAACACCGATAACTACCAGTGTTATAAATGTCAGAATTCTTATTGTACTGTCTCATGTAGTTTGTTCATAACTAATAAATTGTTTTACCCCTTATTATTATAGTAAATGCATATACACATACACAATAACACATACATATACACTCACGCCTGTAATCCCCGAAAGGGTAGGCAGAGGTGTAACCAGTACACTCACTTTTCGCCGAATTTATTACGGTCCCATTATATAATAGGGGCGAGCCTATCGCCATTCGATTCTAGACTCTGGGCTGATACGGAGTATTTCTAAATATAAAAACTCTTTATCACTTTATCCGGCCCGGGCATCGAACCCGAGACCTCAGGCAGGCAAGGCAGTCAGTATAGTCAAGTCAGTATGGAAGTATATGTGTGGCATAGAATTGCATTGGTTTCCGACAGTTTTATTGCTGATAAAATACAATATACGTATTCGGCTGGTAAAGACCTCTGTTGTGTTGAAGGACTGCATCAAACATTCGAACTAAAATGTAACATAATAAACACACATGAAAGAAGTATAATGGGATATTAAATCAATTTCAGTGATTTTCAATAAAGGCAATATTTTCCTGCCTTGGTGGCGCAGTTGTAATTGGGCATGCGTTACAACCGCTGTGCTGAGGTCTCGGGTTCGATCCCCGGGTCGGGTAAAGTGATATTGAGTTTTTCTATCTAGAAATTCTCAGTATTAGCCCGGAGTCTGGAACCTGTGCCCGGTATGGCGATAGGCTCGCCCCCTATCACATTATGGGACCGAAATTCAGCGAAAAGTGGATGTACTGGTTACACCTCTGTTACCCCTTTGGGGATTATAGGCGTGAATGTATATGTATGTATGTATGCAATATTTTCCAAATAATCATAAGAAATAAGTAAATAGCGGTCACCCTAAAACAAACGAAATTAAAACAGAATTTAGTTTATAAGGCGTTTTTTAAATGAAATTCTTAATAAAATGATCTTTATGCACTGAAAAATAAAGTTGTTTTTTAAATACAGTATTAAGTATGTAAGCAATATTTAAGTTGATCATTGTATAATTTCAGTGTATGTATTACAATTGTAACTTTATGTTTCAATTGCCTGAGGGTGTCATTCCTGCGACATGCTGTATATCACATAATTCGTTAAGCTAATACAAATCACACAGGGTAATTGATTAATTTTTTTATTAATTAAATCTAAACGTTACATTACCTAAAACCTATTATCGAAATAATTTTATGAATCCTAACAAAAATAAGTAACTTAGACGCCATTCGAATCTACTGGAAGTGGTAATTGTCAAATGACAGTCAAAGGATGCATGATATGAGCCGTGACATCACCTCTTAGAATGGCCATTACTGTGCTGTTGTGCGAGGGAGATAGTGAGATGTTCCCACTACGCACCCGTTTGTACTCATACCAATATTAAAATACACATTTTTGAAGCAATTTTAATTCTGTTTTCGCAAGAGTTGCTTTTGCGTATTATATTCGGTTGCATATCGAATAATGTACAAAATTCAACATAGGGAACTACCCTATTCTTTTAAAAAAACAAGTTAAATAATACCATCCCTATATTAAACAATATATTATGCTTTCCTAAAAATTAAACTTATATAATATGCTTTCCTAAAAAATATTCATTTCATTGCTTTCAATGTTTTATAAGAAACGACTCATATAATGTAACATGTTTTCTTATTGGTAAAAGTCGTTTACAGTAAGACCTACAGGACGCGTAATGGAAATATGGCTGGAAAAAAGATTACTTTTAACCTTGCGCACACGTTAAACTGTTATTTACCGGCTTTCGGACTGCGTGGACGGGTAATATTTTTTCAGCGAAATAAGTATAACACGGTTTTCGCTTTTAGAGAGGAGAAATTTATTATTTATGGGCGTATTGTGGCGTTTGGGTAAATTTAATAATAAATACACAGAGTCGTCAGTTCTCATTGGATATTAGATTCTACGCGTATGAATTTATGATTGTGAGTTGACTGTACACACTTTGTTTTGTTGTATTCATTTAACACTATCTATATCTATATTAAAACAGCAGCGATAGCTTAGTTGGTTACGGTACGGACTGATAAGATGAAAGTCGTATATTCGAAACCCAAATGGCATACACCTCTAACTTTTCTAAAGTTATGTGTATTAAATGTTAATATCGCTTGTTTTAACGGTGAAGGAAAACGTCGTGAGGAAACCTGCATACCTGAGAATTCTCATAAAAAAATTCTAAGGTATGTGAAGTCTACCAACCCGTATTAGGCCAGAGTGGTGGACTAAGGCCTAACCCCCTCTCATTAGTATAGGAAGCCCGTGCCCAGCTGTGGGACAATGTTTAATGTAGGGCTAGTATTTATATTAACATTACAGTATAAAAACAGTGAAGTTTAAAATCAAACTAACTCAATAATATTCTAAAAGTACTTCTTACAAAGTAAATATGTGGTTCTAAGAAACATTGTTTGCGGTTTCTTATTTTATTACAGTTCGTATTTTTGTTACGTACATTTATTAGAATTCCAAGGATGGAACTTGTACATGTTCTAAAGTAGAATGTATTCTCTTTGTATGGAGAAAATGTAAATAGTTTCCTACGGATATTAAATAAACTATAATAAATGAGATTGTTAGAATTTATAAAGAAATTGAGGATTTAAAGAACAAAACCCGTATAGAGTGGATAGAGGGCGCCTGAGGAGAACTTTTACGAATCAGATAAACGATCTTCTCTTAAAAGGGCAAATCAGGAGTACCTCCAACCGTCTAAAATGTATAAGAAGATCTATACCTACCCGCACGAGATACGGGTGTGACTGTATAATGTATGTTTGAATATACTCAGTATAAAAGTTCAATCGATCCTTGACCACGACCACTCCGCCAGGAGTGTACTAACAAGAAGAAACTAATATATTTGTAAGGGTACTTTAGAATTTTATGGAAATATTGGGGGGTCACTTACGAAATATTTGGGGGTAGATTGGATAGGTCGTGGACTCAGTGGGGAAGATTTGTTATAATAAGTAAAAGGTTTTTATTCATAAAAAGTACACCGACTTCAATAAAAAACAAATTATCCGACACTATAAAATGTTAGGGTTTCCCTTGATTTTTCTGAGATCCCATCACCAGATCCTGACATGGTGCCAATGGGACCACCTGGGAAGTATACCCTTTTAAACAAAAAAAGAATTTCTCGAATCGGTCTAGGCGTCTTCGAGTAATCAAGTAACATACATAAAAAAAAAGATTCCGACGAATTGTTAACCTCCTCCTTTTTTGAAGTCGGTTAAAAAGGGAAGCCTCAACGCTCGCGAGGCAGTCTATACGAAACTAACGGAAGTGTAGCTCGGTTTTAATCAGTGTGCGTACAGTCGTTTTCAGTGTAGTTTGTGTTTAATCGATGATGGCTAATATATTGATAATAAACAAATCAAATAAATTTAGCAGAGAATTTGACAGCCTCCCTGGCGCAGCGGGCCAGTAGCCGGCTGTGAAACGAGAGACCATGGGTTCGTTTCTCGTACCGAGACAAATATTTGTGTGACATACAGATATTTGTTTCGGGTCTGGGTGTTGTGGGACCGTAGTCCCTCGTAGTTCTTGATACCCATGATACAGGTTTTACCTAATGTGGGTCGTGTGACATACAGATATTTGTTTGGGTCTGGGTGTTGTGGAACCGTAGTCCTTCGTAGTTCTTCATACCTGGATACAGGTTTTACCCAGTGTGGGATCAGAACTATGTGTGTTACTGTTGTGAATGCCTATTTATAATCTTGTCTTCGAAACTGAAGGATAATCTGTGGAAAGTATTTCATCAATTTCTACAAGTAAGACATAATAATGCAAATGAATCCTTGTGGTATGCACCTATTCAGTGCTCGTAAGACGCGACTTTACGAGGGCTAACCATATCACCCGAAAACACTCGCATAACATAGCGTCGCACCCAAAACAAATCACCATTACGTCATGAAGGACCCTTTATAGAAGACGTAATAAGGTCCCGTCGCATAATAAGCTCTTGTAGTATATATTATTCAAAATTTAGATGTAGATTATGCAAAAATATAATGTATGGACAAGTTTTGTAATGGGATATGCCGGAAACAGTGATTCATTACACAAAATACAACTTGATGACAGTGCAAACTGACTGTGACCAAAATTAATAACGTCAAAAGAGTAATAAAAGTCTTAAAACTTTACTACTAAAAATACGCTGTCTGAACTTTATGTTAACAGTTGGATATTAAATTAGTTTTATTGAAATAGCACCACAAAATATATGTATGTCAGGATCGTAGATTGTGGCAGTCTCTGCCTACCCCCATGGGATACAGACGTGAGTGTATATCGTTTTCCGCGCATTTATGCATTTCCTGTAAAATTTGTATTTTAAAGTTGGGTATATACGTCTCTAAGATAAAAATATGTAATGTATATCTACAAGTTTAAGTGCGACGTCGCCTTTACAAACAGTGTCTTTATAGCAATCACTCGTCCCTTGCACCACCCTACATCCATTCGCTCTTATTGCTATTACCGTCACCACATCCCATTACGATCCCTCAGAGACGTTGACGAATGCCTTTTTGGGTGTGTTTTTTTTATTTTGTTCCTCGCGTATTTTCAATCAAATCATGTTAATGCGTATTAAAAGTATATGTTTATTAATGACTTTTCCCCTATGCAGGATAAAATGAAGTGGTGTGAATTTTGATGTGTTGGAAAGGTCTCTCCTTTTTATTTTAATCATGCTTGACGACGTCTGTTATATGTTGTGGGGTAGTATAAAGAAAATTCACCGAGAAAAGTAAGTTTGTTGGTAAATTCAATACGCGCATAAGTATTTTATTTATTTTATTTTATTCTGAATATCATCATCATCGGCCTGTAGCAGTCCACTGCTGGACATAGGCCTCCCCTAAAACGCGCCATTTAACCCTGTCTTCAGCTTGTCTCATCCAGCTTCTGCCAGATACCTTTCGCAAATCGTCACTCCACCTAGCTGGAGGGCGTCCAACACTACGCTTGCCGAGTCGCGGTCTCCACTCAAAAACTCGTTTACCCCAGCGGTTATATATAGTGTAATAACATGAAAAATAACGAATATTAATTTGTTTGTTTGTTGTTACAATTTTGAGTATGGTTATATTTGCTTTGCATTTGACATTGTGACCGTCAGATTAAGCGCTAACACAATATATACGTAAGTCATAGTTTTAATTTACATTTATTTTTTATTGTATTCGAGGTTGTTTTATTTTTCTAATTATTTAAAAGAGATGCAACTAGTCTTGCATTAACTATACATTAGGTATGTGATTGGTGGCGAGCCTATCGCCATATGAAGCATAATTCCCAGTCCTGAGCAATTCAAGCGTGATTTTTCAAATTGAAAACACAAATTGTGATTGCGCACTCTGAATTTGAAGGGAGAAATCTATGTACGCTACCCCTAGACTAATTTAAACCTAAATTACCAATCTGCGAATTAAAAAAATGTATGCCTTTAATTACGTAACGTAGGTATGTATTAAATGAATGACTAATGCAAATGTAGGTTAATTGATATTATACACTACCAGCCACTTTCAATAAACAATCTCAAACCACATGTACAGGTCGATCCCAAAAATAAACGTATCAACTAATGGCGTGGCGTTGAAACTTTATTCTTATTCTCATTTCTGGAAACGATCTGTCGACCAAGATTAAGATATGTATTGGAACTGGCCGTAAGACTTTTTTTAATTCTAGAGTTTATACTCCAATAATTTCTATCCACGAATTAATTTATACACGAAGCCAATACTTATGTAAATACTAGATGATGCCCGCGGCTCCGCCCGCGTGGAGGTTTTTTTTTGAAGAAAAGGTATACAATCCATGGAGGCATCTTAAGCTATTACACCTTTCTATATTTTGCTATCTCATAGAAAGCGTGCAGTTTTTAAACATTCTCATTTCTCATAATATTAGTAGGATTTGAAGAAAAAAGTGTACGACAAAAGTTGATGGTTAAAAAAACGAGCCTAGAGCTACCTACTGCGTTTATTTTCTGTAATTATTTAGGTATTTAGGAAAAGGTTTGTAAGTTAGCTAGGATGACTTTGTATTTTGTCTTTCCAAATCCGTCCAGATACATTTCGACTCGTTCGTTGTCTTTCATTCCTGTTGTCTCCACGCCAGACTGCCATTCCAGAAAGCTTATCAAAGTCTACTGCAAACATTCATATGATTACAGATGTTTATACTTAAACTATTCAAGAATTGTAAATTAAACACCTGTTAGTTTCTAGGGATAACTATCTCAGTTAATATTAATAGCTCGCGTTGGATCAGGTCTTGTATTCGTATTAATTTGGCTTACGGTTTCTGCTTAATATTACACTATAAATTTTAGTTATTGGTAACATTATATTGTGTATCTTGAGTTATATTACAATAAATCTTAAAAATACAATAAGGGTTTCTTATGTTTACGCGAATATTATACATTAAAACAAAACTAATTATACGGATTTCATCGCGGTTTATTTTTTACTTTTTATTCCTTCTGCGTAGAGTGGACTACAATAAATAAAATTAAAAAACATCCATGTTGAGGGTAGAAATATTGCACTATATTTTCGTGGCGACATACATCTCAGTCCGCCCCGTGACCATGAAGGCTGTAAAGCCTTCGAAACGTCGGGTTAAAAAGGTAAAATAAACCGCGATATAATCCGTAAAATTCGTGTTATTTCAATGTATAATATTCGCGTAAATATAAGAAACCATTATGTAATACTCATTATTGTCCCTGAGTCTGGAATTAAACCCGGTATGGCGATAGGCTCGATCCCTATCACATTATAAGACCGTAATAAATTCGGCAAAAAGTGGGTGTACCGGTTACACCTCTGCCTACCTCTTCGGAGATTACAGGTGTGATTGTATATGTATGTTAAAAACACAATTATCATTTTGGCCTTAATAAAATTCATTAAAGACAAAAACTTTTTTTTTTAAGTTTTTGTTATTGTAAGTTCTGTTAAGTAATTTTTAATTAAGTAGCGTTTTAATTCAAAGTCAATCAACAATCAGTCCATTTAAACTAAAACTTGTAAACTCCTATCGTTTTAGTTCGTTATCATCTATTTGAGGAATGTAAACAAATATTATTTATTCACTTAAGTTGTGTTTTGTGCCACATAACTTGATAATACAAGAAATTAAAAACATAATTACTTAAAACTCTCATCACTCATTTTACTTGCAACTCAATAAAAGTTTATTACCATAATACTTTTCAATAAAGCTTCTTAGATAAAAAGCATTTCAAGAAACCGTAATCATAAGTCCATCTTGAAACCGGATATAAAATTAATAAAAGCATAGTGACAAGCCATGTTAATTTTAGAGATCTCTCGCGAAAATATAGCACGTCTTGTTAATAAAATCAAATTATGCTAATGTGTGATAAAGCGAAATCTCTGGAGTGTTACGGCGAATTAATTAATTAAAAGTTGTCTAGTGTCTCGAAGAGAAGTCAAACAAGGCTTACTAAGAAAATGCTCTCTTCAACGCGGAAGAAATATTACACTTTATTGACGCAGGACCATTATTTTCATCAAGATAATTAGTTAGACAAGATAAACAGCGGTAGCCTAGTTACGGTACGGACTGTCAAGACGAAAGTCGTATGTTCGAAACCCAAATAGCATACACAGACTTTTCTAAAAAGTTACGTGTGTATTAAATGGTAATTATCGCTTGCTTTAATGGTGAAGGAACATCGTGAGAAAACCTTCATACCTGAGAATTCTCATAAGAATTTCGAAGGTTTGTAAAGTCTACCGACCCGCATTAGGCCAGCGTGGTGGACTAGCACCTAACCCCTCTGATTCGTAGAGAAGGCCCGTGCCCAGCAGTGGGGCAATGTTTAATACAGTGCAATATTGTACGGTATTATACAATATGTAACAAAAACCCTGTTGGGTCTTTCAGGACCGTATATGTATACGTATAGGCATAACAAAAATAACGACAACATTTTGCAAAATCAAACTAAGAATATAGTTTTCAAAATAGCCATCCATAAATATGATCGTAGAAAAATAATGCAACTGAACAAAATGTTATTTACACCTACCACCTGAAAATATGAATTGAAAAATGTTGAAATTTTAATATGATATTGTGTCTCGAGAAGTGTGATTGCAATTATGCAGCAGCATGAAGTCTTTACGAAGAACGCCGAGAATCCTTTGGATTTCTATCTCTGGAGCACCATTAATCAGTCTGTATTCCAAAAGACGTGTGATTCCGAGGAGGAAATGCGCTTACGAATAGTCGCAGCATTTGAAAAACTCAAATCTGATACACCAGTTCTGCGACGCGTACGATCCAACATTGTAAACCGACGCGACGTCATAAATACCTACCTAGAGATACAAGGCGGGCATGTTGAACACCATCTTCCAGGTGGTCAAGTGGACATTATTATTAATTAGTGTCAGTGCTTTGACAAATAAAAAAAATAGTCCGGTAAAAATTTAAATCGTTCATCACATTGATAAACAGCTGAGTGATATTACGTGTAATATTAACCTTGTGAACTCGCCGCGTTTGATGATGTACCGACGTCGCACCTTGCTATCTTGCTCTGACTTCGCATCACCGTTGCTTGCAGAGGTAACAAATCCAAGTACATATTTTACAAACAAATAAATTAATAACATTTTATTAAAAATATTTTTATCGCGATAATTTACGTATCAGATTGGGTTTGAATTCTTTTTCTCATATCGGAATTAAAATTCCCAACAGGGTTTTTGTTACATATTGTATAAGTAGTCTGGCCATAAGTTCTGTTACAAACATTAATATATTCTGATCGTAATTCGTAGTCCAAGTGGTGCTAGCTTCCAGGCATAAAAGAGATCTTAAGACTTCATACACATAAGCTTCCTCAACATTAAACATTTATTAATTGTTAAATTTAATGGAGAAAACTAAATACGTTTTTTTTAATTTCCAACCAAATCATCATCGATAATAAATCGGTAAATAAAATATTACTTATAAACAAAATAATTAATACATCTAACAGTCACACACATATTTATGACTCCATACTTGAAACCTCTATCGTGGGTATCAAGAACTACGAGGAACTAAGGCCGCACAACACCCAGACCCGAAACAAATATCGGTCTGTCACACAAACATTTGTCTCGGTGCGGGAATCGAACCCACGGCCTCGCGTTTCAAAACCGGCTACTCGCCCGCTGCGCGAAGGAGGCGGTCAAATATATAATGGAATTTCTATATTTGAACATCCAATATCCCTTTTTATAAGTGTTGTCGTAAAATTACGTTCCTCTGAACATTAAAAAATAAATTAATTATCTTAATATTATTTTAGTAAATTAAATACATAATTTTAAACCTAAAAAAATTCTGTACAATTGTATCAGATATGATCGGTGTATAAAAATTAATACGCGTAGACCTTTAAAATACCCCATTCAACCACATTGTTCTACTTTCACATTATTACTCTTATTTCGAAATATATTTTAGAAAACAGATCCCCTATTGTGATGTGGGACATATTGACAAAGCTCGGACATTAATCAATTTTATTGAAAATGACATTTCATTTCTACGTCAAACTTGTTCTATGTACACTTTTAAAATGATTAATTAGTTATTTTGCAATATTACTTTTCAATACTGAAGCGACTCATCAAACTTAACAAAGTTATATTAAAAAAAATGACCAAAATTATTTAATAAGATTGCGTTCCGACATTTTTATAGTATGAATACTGGGACAATGTTTAATACAGGGCTGGTATTATTATACGGCATATATTTTTAAACAAAATATGCAAAATAAGAAAAGAAGCAGCGATAGCCTAGTTGGTTGCATTAAGGACTGTCAAGACGAAAGTCGTACGTCAAAACCCAAGTGGCATACACCTCTGACTTTTCTAAAGTTATGTGTGTATTAAATGTTAATTATCGCTTACTTGCCTACCTTACCTGCATACCTGAGAATTCTCTTAAGAATTTCAAAGGTATGTGAAGTCGACCAACCCGCATTAGGCTAGCGTGGTGGACTAGGGCCCAACGTAGGGTATATTGTGTTCTGTGGGCCTAACCCCTCTCATAAGTAGAGGAAGCCTGTGCCCAGCAGTGGGACATTGTTTAATACAGGGCTAGTATTATTATTATTATGCAAAATAAAAGAATTTGGAGGACAATTATAAATTGAGGAGGCGAACAATTAGTCTATAGCCATATCGAGCACAATTCCAGACTCCGGGCTAATACTGATTATTTCGTCAGAATATAGAAAAATATAATAATAATACTAGCCCTGTATTAAACATTGTCCCACTGCTGGGCACGGGCCTCCTCTACTAATGAGAGGGGTTAGGCCGTAGTCCACCACGCTGGCCTAATGCGGGTTGGAAGACTTCTCATACCTTCGAAAAAATCTCAGATATGCAGGTTTCCTCACGATGTTTTCCTTCACCGTTAAAGCAAGCGATAATTAACATTTTAATGTACACATAACTTCAGAAAAGTCAGAGGTGTATGCCACTTGGGTTTCGAACCTACGACTTGCGTCATGGCAGTCCGTACCGCAACCAACTAGGCTATCGCTGCTATTTAATAATAAAATATAATAAAAATATAGTTAAACCCAATATCACCTATGCCCAACCCGGGAATCGAATCCGAAGCCTTAGTACTTAACAATTATTATTATTATTCTCTCGCTACTTGATGCTCTAATTGGACAGCACTGCGCTTACCATCAGGTGCAGTGTGGTCACTTTGCCGCGCCAGAATAAAAAAAAAATTACAACTGCGCCACTGAGAGTCTAACTAAGGTCGGCCCAATTATTAGTTTTTATAATATTATATACTAATATTGACAATTTGTGCACGATGTTGAAATAATCTGTCTGGAACAGTACTCATCTTTAGTTAGTTACTTAGTTCAGTTTGTTAGTACGCCTACGCTTTACTGTCTATCTGTCTTATTCTTAGAAATTCTATTTGTTTTTCTGTAATGTGTAGCCCTCGCTCAAAATCAGTGTCAGGTGGATCCTGACGTCTGGCGGAGACTGAGCATGTGGCCTTTTTGGTCATGCTTCGGACAGGGATGGCTGTGGTATATAAGAAAGCTAAGGACCATTTTTATGTAGTCTTTAAGTTTTTCTTTTTGTATTAGGTAGCATATATCCGTATCCTTAAACTAAATGTTTTCTCTGTGCTTCTGTATGTATCTACTACTTACTGCCAGTCCAGATACAATGGCCAAATAAATGTATTCTTTCTTTCTTTCTTTCTAATTATAGCTGGCTACCTATTACATTGGGCCGGATGAAACTTCTAATGATTATATATCATTATCGCGGATATCCGAACAAATAGTATAAATAAAGATATAATTTATTTGTTTTTTTTTTATAGCATATTCCGATAAACGAGCCAGTGGGTCACCAGACATAATCTTGGTACCTTACAGTAAGATTCGACTCTTGTGTAGTGGGCATCCGGAACTACGAGAGACTTTCAGTCTCACAACACCCAGACTCTAAATAAACATTTGTTTTAGTGCGGAAATTGAACCCACGGCTTCGCGTTTAACAGACAATAGACATCTTATCCAAGATTCAAGGGTTTGATTTTATCTTTGGAGGTACGGAACAAAAAATCTCGGCGATAAAATATCCATTGAATAAAATAAAAGCTTTTGGAAAGTTTTAATCCCATAAAATATTTCGCTAATAAAATTTTAAACAGTGGGTCATTTTGAAAATTATGGTTGAAACATAAATATATTAAACGGCCATATCAGAGTCCATAAAATATTTAATAACTTCGAAGTTTTCAACTTCAAAAAGGGTAGGTTGAAAATTACTTACTACCCACTAACGCAACCGCTTTCATGCGGGGTCTCACACGCCCTTACGGCCACTTGACCCTTTGCTTAAAATAAAATCGCTTTGGGTCGCCTCTCGCCGGCAAGCCAAGATGCACTCTAGTAAAAATAGAAATATTTTCCTGTAATGAGCTCAACATACCTGTTTATATCAAGTAGCAAAAATGTGTTTTAAAGTTCGGGCTTTTAGAACTATAAAATTCATTCAACATGTTGTACGATAAATTGTGGGGAAAAGGACCAAAACTGGTTTAGCTTTTTACACATTATTATTTTATAAACTTCCATGTCTGAAATCAACTAAATCAAAAAGAACTTTCTGACAAGAGTTTAGTTTAAACACTACGGTATCATCTGTAAATATCTAGCCACGCAAAACTAGCAATACTCGCCCTTATTGACGTGCGTATTAAGCGTATTTGTAACGTTAAGATTATGGAAATAAAGTTGATTTTGGCTTGTATTTTTACTCACTACTTATTACCTTTTTCCGAACACTGGTGATACTTGAAAGGTTAAAATAAAGTACGTTTATACTATCAGCAACATCGATTCATGATTACAGACTCTGAGCAAAATTTAAAGTGCACCAACATAGCATTTGGCAACTTGCTGCATTTTTCTTGTCCTTTCAACAGCCTTGATGTGGCTCGGGTCGTTCCTCGTTGCCTCGCAGCCATGGAGAAAAAAGATGTCTTTAAATTTCATAAAGTATTAATAATAAATGTTGAGGGTATTTTCTCATTTCGCATGGTCACCCATCGTCCGTCGTAAACATATCAGCCATAGATAGCTCTGTTCCTTATATTAGCAGTTCGATCGATCTATCTATGTCATAATTTCAATATAATGGCACATTACGCTGTCACCTACATTTTTCGTCAAGGAAAATGTGAGCTCTGCGTGAGACAGTATAAGACAATAGACTCTCTAGATAAATATAGAAGTACTACGAGGTGGACCGTGAACATCTCATCTCTTAAGGAGTATTTGATTAAAATAAACAAAAATAATATCCATAACATTCAATTAAATTATTGGAATGATTTAACTAGAAAGATATTTCTAGATTAAGATATATTTTTATTACCTTTATGTACCGACTAGGTCAACAGACTTTGTGGAAACTTCTTGGACTTGAAGCTATTTTCATGATTTGAGCGACGTACGGACTTAACATCAAAAAGTGAATAATCCGAAAAAAGATTTAGTGTCTTGTTTAATATCCCACAGCCGAGCGATCCATATGTAGTTGCCCCGTGTCATACATTTCACCAAGGCAGTTTCCACGCACGCACGTACAACAAACTCTCAAAGGTGACATTTGAAGCGGCTCGCGGCCCCTTAGCAATACTCCATCTATCTTTCAGTCGCCTATATTATCAAAGGGATGGGAGGGACCGGCCGGGAAGTTTGATCCTGTATTTATGTTACATTGTGGCGAAGGGTTGTTTTCATGAATAATATATGTTAATAGTTTTATTAAAAAGTTGTGTTTGAGTGTTTAAACAGATGTTACTTGTTTATAGACCGAACACGGGTTTATTACTTCATGTAATTTGTTTAAAATTAATTTGAGTTAAAAGTTATAATTCAACCTACTTAATAAATCAGAACTAGTATAGGGTTTCATGCACCAATAAACATAATTAAATTCCTTAGGATTAAACAAAATATATTAAAAGAACTTTTTTAAGTGTGGATAATTAGATCAAAGAAATTAGAACATATAAATGTAAATGTTGATAGTATCATGGACTTTTCATAATGCTTATTGCAATTTAATGATATTACAATACACGAATACAACTATACATAAACATAAACGCTGGTGGTAGGATATTCATATCCGCCCGGATAGCGACCAACGTACCCAGGGTGTAAAACCTGCCATAGTGGCACACGCAAGTGCGTCGCGTTACGGGATCAGCCAGTGTACATCTGGTTTTGGTCGGGTGTCTAGAGTTGGGGCATGTTTGCCGTTTTGCTGCCTTCTGAGCGGTCGAGGCGCTTTTTCACCTTCTTGCCCATGGCAAGTGTGAAGAAGCAGGCCGGCATAATTGTGTTGAGTAGCAAGGGATAGATTGCATCTCTACTCGATACTCTAATTGGACAGCATTGCGCTTACCATCAGGTGCAGTGTGGTCACTTTGCCGCGCAAGGATAAAACAAGAATTTACAAAGAAATGTAAATGTTGATGGTAGCATGGACTTTTCATAATGCTTATTGCAATTAAATTATATTAAATTCCGCGAATACAACCGTAAAGCACAAAAAATATATATGAAAACGAACGTATCTTTGCACCCTTATATGTAGAGGCTTTTCAGTGAGTAGGCGTTAAGCCACGAGAGAGACTTCAACCTCTTCTCTTATTAAATTCAAATTAAAATAATATTCCAATTCCGTTCCTAATTAGTTTGTTTTGTAAGTTTTTGCACTTTGTACTGTAATCAAACTTCCTTTGTTCTAAAACGAACTCTGAAACGTTACCACTTGCGTAGGTTTTTATAAATCAAGTACTTACTTAGCCTGTTTATGTAGTACAAGTCGAAAAAACATTTCGATACATTTTTTTTGTATAAGTACACAATTATATAAACGAAAAAGCGATTGTGAATTTTAAACAAAAAGTTTATAACAAAACAATCATACATACATATACACTCACGCCTGTAATCCCCGAAGGGGTAGGCAGAGGTGTAACCGGTAGTACCTACTACGCTCTCAGTTCAGTTTTCGCCGAATTTATTACGATCCCACAATGTGATATTGGGGTCAGTCTATCGCCATACCAGGACAATTCCAGACTCCGGGCTGATACAGATATTTCTATATAGAAAAACCCAATATCACTTTACCCGACCCGGGGATCGAACCCGAGACATCAGCACAGCAGTCGAAACGCATGCGCAATTATAACTGCGCCACCAAGTGCAGTTTATAATAAAGTAATTAGATTGCAAATATAATTTATTTATCTCTTTAGATATTTAAAAATCTGATTAACAATGTTAATCTGAGTTTATAGTGTGTACTTCAATATAACAATAACACTTGTGAGCCTTAATTATTTAAATAAATTTTGAACCAGTCTTGTTTGAGAAAATAATGACATTATTATCTAGATTCTAATTTAAATATCTAAGTGATTACACTTGAAACAAATTTATTTACTGTTTATAATATGCATGAATTAATTGCCGTGGTTAACTGAAGTTTAATTTCACCTTTAATTAGAATATCTAGTTATCCCTACTGAATTTAACTAGCGAAAACTTGTTTTAACTTAAATACACATTTTTAAATGACACACAATGACAAAGTACTAAATTCGACGCATATGTATATTTTTAGCGGCATGTCTGGGCAATTTTTCACTGTGATTGATGATTGTTTTTATTTCATAATGTCCTATTTAAATTTGAGTAGTATATCCACCTCTAAGCAGTTTAAATGGAGGATAAAAGAGTAAATATAGAGAAAGGCAAACTCTGATAACTTATTTACTGAAAATTGTAAAACAAAATAATAACAACAAAATAATCTGACAAAACTAAATAAACAATAAAAATGATGTCCAATAATTTTGAATCGTTGACTTATAAACTGCAACACTATTTTGGAGTCTATGGGAATATTTTATTTATATTCCAACTTTACTAAAAAATATATATTAAACCTTATCACATTTTCTTGTTTCACGTTGAAGGTTAATATTGGAATTGTATAGTGATAATTTGAGGTCTTTTATACCCATTCAGCTATATAGTTCACTACGCTTCATGGAGTTGTCAGTTCAAGGCTTCTTTTTAATCGCGCCGTCCTTTCCCGACCTACGCCAATCTACATTCATGCTTTCGCTACCATGAATACTTTCCTTTTAACTCCTGAGTTACTAGTTCTCTTTAGTCCGTCCAATATACGTTAATCGTCTGTCACCCCAAGCTTCGCTTATATAAATTTTCCAATTCTGTACAGTATTACAGAACGAAATAGATTAAAAGATAAAAATAATATCCACAACTTTTTAAAGGCAGTTTTGGGTCATGTCCAATGTTAGCCTGTTTATTTCTGAATTTAATGGAAATTAATCGTTATTTAAATTTTTATATTTTTTTTGTAGTATTGTGATAGTAAGTATTCTCTTTCTTCAGTAAAAATCTACAACACTAGAAGAATCATGGGTGCATTATGGATGTAAGGAGGAAAATATTATTATCTATTCGAATTCGAAGACTTAAGCTTCAGGAAATCGCATCAGTTTACGAAACAGACACATAATTCCCATTCTTTTTTTAATGGACAGCCTCTACGGCACAATGAAATGAAATGAAATGAAATCGTTTATTGATCAAGTAGGCAATTACATAGCTCTTATGACAAGTCAGAACATTTAAAAAAGTAAAGAATTTTTAAGAAAAGCATATCAGCTTATTACTCCGGGAGGTAGTGTCAAAATTTCATGGGTCATTTCAGCATAAGGTACCTTTATTGAATATGGTAGATTTTACTTAAGAAACAAAGAATAAAATTGTCAGCTGACGCGACTCTGTGGCGTTTGGGTGTGGCAGATCGAAAAACTCTTAAGAAAAACTTATTTTTGTAGTCATTTCAGCAAAGCTGAAACTTCGTAGATTATTTATTTATATTATTTATGTCATGAAAAAATGTGTCAGCTGCACGGAATAGGTGGAAAACTTTGTCAGTTTCCCATGTTAAAATGTATGAAAAATAAGGAAAATCGGGTGATTTCAGCAAAGCTGAAAATCATTTGTAAAATAGTTTACGACCTAAATATTGTATTTATAAGTGTCAGCTGGTATTAAAATGTGGCAAAACCTGTTAGCTACCATTTCAAAGCGCAGCGTAGCGTTCAGGCCCGCGCGGTCCAATACATAATGTAACATCGCAGCTAACACATTATTCCACTTTTTATTGGCAGCTGACAAATCGTTTCGTATTCTTTATATAATAAACTGGGGGTGTTATCATTTATATAGTTGCTGATATCACATTACTAACTAAATGTGGTTGAAATTGAATGCAGGAGTAAAACGGCACGAAACATGATATTATAATGTTACAAATAATGGATTACAGTATCTTTTATAATTTGAAAATGTATCTTATATGAAAATATGATTTCAAGCAGCAAAGACTATGTTTTCTAATGGTACACAGCTACCAATGAAATATTTGTAACATATGATATCAAGCACTCGACGATCTTTTACAATCAAATTAAACGAATTCTTTTCTACTCTTTAGTTTTTTTTCGCAAGATGGCAACACTGAGCGGAGCATTGGCTCAGTTTCTTGACTATTCCCCAAACGAACAGTCATAAACGAAAATAATTTAAGGAAGTGTTGTATTATACGAAAATGACGAAGCCTTATTGTAATTTTTGTTTACAAAGTAAGCCAAAGTTGACGGCACTCTCAGAAATTACTTTTAAAAAGTCTAAAATAGTTTTAGCAATTCGCGAGAAAAACAATTTATCCTTGAAAGATGTCGTATTACCATCAGCAACATTAACTAGCAACCATTTGTATCATCGCTCGTGCTACCAGCGTTTTACAGCATTGCCACAAAAATATAGATCATCTCTAGAATCATTAAATATTTCAACGTCATCCACAGAAAATTCAGAAACTAATGTTGAAGCATCAACATTAGCCGCGCAAAGGTAAATTATACATAGTTTGCCAATAAATTATAAAATATTTTCAGAAGTATGTTTTGTAGAATATCAAAGTAAAAATTACGCACGTTTATGATATGTTATTCAAATTCATTCAACATTTAATTAAAATATTTTTTTTTCTAACAACAATTATAGCAAAGTATTATTGTAGAAAGTTTAAAATAAGGTTTTATTATATAAATGTATAGTAAATCTATTTTTTGATTTTATTTTACGGTAATATGAAAGCTATAAAATATCATTTTTAAAGTGTCGATTGAAGCCTCGTTTCATACATTTGCATGAAGCAATACATTATAATTACAACTGTATTTCTTAGAAAAATATATTGTTGTTCGAAAGATTTTCATATATATTTTTTATTTTTAAATTGCACATATACATATATACATGCAAATATTTTCTCGGAATTCTTTTTATACATTTATCGACTATTTTTCATCAGATGGACAATATCAGTGACTTTTATTTTATATAAATTACTTTAACAAGCAGTGATAGCCTAGTTGGTTGCGGTACAGACTGTGAATACAAAAGTCTTATGTTCGAAACCCTCTAAACCTAAACACCTCTGACTTTTCTAAACTTATGTGTGTATTAAAATGTTAATTATCGCTTCCTTTAACGGTGAAGGAAAACATCGTGAGGAAATCTGGCATACCTGAGAATTCTCATACGAGTTTCGAAAGCTGCGAAGATACATTGTTCATTGTACCGCGCGCGCTTGATCGCTACGCTGCGCTTTGAAATGGTAGCTAACAGGTTTTGCCACATTTTAATACCAGCTGACACTTATAAATACAATATTTAGGTCTTAAACTATTTTACAAATGATTTTCAGCTTTGCTGAAATCACCCGATTTTCCTTATTTTTCATACATTTTAACATGGGAAACTGACAAAGTTTTCCACCTATTCCGTGCAGCTGACACATTTTTTCATGACATAAATAATATAAATAAATAATCTACGAAGTTTCAGCTTTGCTGAAATGACTACAAAAATAAGTTTTTCTTAAGAGTTTTCCGATCTGCCACACCCAAACGCCACAGAGTTGGGTCAGCTGACAATTTTTTTCTTTGTTTATAAAGCAAAAACTATCATCTAAAATTGAAATAAATTGTGCTGAAATGGTCCGGGTAAATTTGACATCACCCCCCGGACCATATGTATACATACATACATAGCATCATCAATACACTAGCAATTAATTATTCATAAGGTATTTAACATTATTATTATTTATTTATTAATAATTAATTTTTATTTTTATATTATTAATTAATATTATTCAAGGAAATACTAGTCAAATATATATATATATATTTAAAAATGGGCGAGTAGTTAGCTGTGAAACGAGAGGCTGTGGTTTCAATTCCCGCACCAAGCCAAATATTTAGGTGACAGACAGACTGATATTTGTTTCGGGTCGTGTGTTGTGGCACTGTAGTCCCTCGTAGTTCTTGATACCCGACAAAGAAATAAGACATGGTATGCAATTTTGATGGGTTTTGAACCTACGACTTTCTTATAGTCAGTTTGTGCCACTTCCACCTAGGCTTTCGCTTCTTTTTAGTGAATTTGCATTACTATATGCTACGTATACCGCGATTTAAACATAACATAACGAAGATAACTGACCGCTATATTGTTAGCAACTATATTCAACCAGCTGTAAGTAGAGTAATGCTCTTCCAGTCCGTTGGCTATTGACCTGGATAATGAACTAAAACTATGGCGTGCACATTTTTTTCATCCGCAACATAAACCAAGGAGCCGTATCAGAATTTTTCGACTCAATAAACTAAACGCGGCTATCGATTACGTCTTCATGTGTTCGGAAATTGACTCGGGCAGTTTCCTGAATTATACGGACCAAGGGAGTGATTTGCTGAACAGACCTCGTTATAGGGTTGGTGCGTTTGACAAAAGCTTTGTATTGTTCCTAACGTTACTCACTAGATCTGCTCTCATCTGATCTAGATGATGCTGAGGTCTCGGGTTCGATCCCCCGGTCGGGTAAAGTGATATTGGGTTTTTCTATCTAGAAATGCTCATTATTATCCCGGAGTCTGAAACCTGTGCCCGGTATGGCGATAGGCTCGCCCCCTAACATATTATGGGAAAGAAATAAATTCGTCGAAAAGTGGCTGTACTTGTATAACACCTCTGCCTACCCCTTCGGGGATTACAGGCGTGAATTAATATGTATGTATATATATGTTACTCACTAGTTAGTATATCCGAAGTGATATGCAAAAGGCGTGCTGACTGACTTGACATCGTCCAACCCAAAGCTTTACGGATAAATATTTTATTTAAATTGTTGATTTTATATAATACATATTGTTTAAATGATTTCCCGTAATTTAACGCTCACAGAGAAAGGAGGTGGCAAAGCTTGTATTTACTTAAAAATTGCTGTATTGTGTATTGGTGTACAAAATAATTGCGACTGCCTCGGTGGCGCAGTTGTAATTGCGCATGTGTTACGACTGCTGTACTGAGGTCACGGATTCGATCCCTGTGTCGGGTAGAGTGTTATTGGGTTTTTCTATATAGAAATCTCAGTATCAGCCCGGAGTCTGGAATCGGTGCCCGGTATGGCGATAGGCTCGCCCTTTGTCACATTATGCGACCGAAATCAATTCGGCTCAAAGTGGGTGTACTGGTTACACCTCTGCCTACCCCTTCAGGATTACAGGTGTGAGTGTATATGTATTTGAAATAATCGCTAAAACGACAATGTTTATTCAAAATTTTACCTCTAACGGGGAATAAATGACAATTTTTTTTTATTAAGCAAGCTACCGACTAATGTAAAGCTGTAACTTGAAACTTGAAGGAAGGACAAGCATTGCATATGTTAGCCCACTGATACCCGATCCCCATACCTTCCTTAATATTGAACCATTAATTACTCGTATTCGGGGTGTAAATGGACCATGGATGAATTTACTATCTTACGGTAAGTAAGGACAATGTGAATACACATTGTATATTCCGTAAGTATTAATTCTACTGTATTAGGGTAGTGCACACAATTTTTTTTATTAATTTTATCAGCAAGTTACATTACATATTCGGACAACCCATTATTCAAAGAATTTTGTGAATCCGAACAAAAATAGGTAAATTAGACGCCATTCAACTCTACTGGAAGGGGTAATTGTCAAATGACAGTAAAAAGATGCATATGTCCCGAGACGTCACTGTTCTCAGAATGGCCATTACTATGCGGTTGTTCGAGGGAGATAGTGATTTTTTATTATGTTTTCGCAAAAGGGTTTCTTTTGCGTATTATATACGGTTGCATATCGAATAATGTACATAATTAAACACAGGAAACTACCCTATTAATCTGTATTAAATATTTCACTTCAGTATTATAATTGCTTCTGGTGCATCTTTATACTTCATTACACTTGATACTTTATTGCGTTTTTGATGTTTACTACCGACTTCATTATGTATACGGCACTTAGAACACACTAAACTTTCATTTATCGCCCTGTTTACTACTTTGGAAAGTACGGTACATATTTCGTGTTCTTCAATGTTTAATGAATTTTATATTTTCGCTGTTGATATTATGACAGTCTCTGTGGCGCAATCGGCGAGGAGTCGGCTGAGAAATGATAGGCCGCGGGTTCAATTCCCGCATCAAGACTAATGTTTGTTTTGAGTCTGGGTGTCTTGAAACTGAAAGTCTCTCGTAGTTCCTGATACCCACGACACATGGCTCGTATCTTACTTTGGGATCATGACTATGCGTGTGATTGTTGTGTGTTATTTTATTCTAGCTATTATTTATTTGAAACTTAGTACTTCACTTATCACTTACATAGTTATTTCTTATAAATTCTTAACATAAACATGTACTTCTTTTGAGTGTTGAACGAGATTTGAGAGCCACTCGCTTCAGAACTGCAGCCGTGTAAAATTGGTCAAAGCCCAAACCATAGCGGACGCGAGCGTTGCAAAAAATCAGGTCAAAAAGTTGCCTCAGATTTGCTAGTGTTCGTAAAAAATTATATATTCTTACAGATGAAAATCGTAGATTTTTTTTTATCCTGGCACGGCAAAGTGACCACACTGCACCTGATGGTAAGTACAGTGCCGTCCAATTAGAGTATCGAGTAGCGAGAAACAATTGTCATTGTCTCGGTGGCGCAGTTGTAATTGCGCTGCGTTACGACTGCTGTGCTGAGGTTCGATCCCCGGGTCGGGAAAAGCGATTTTGGGTTTTTCTATTTTGAATTACTCAGTATCAGCCCGGAGTCTGCAATTGTGTCCGGTATGGCGATATGCTCGCGCCTATTACATTTGGGACCGTAATAAATTCCGCGAAAAGTGAGTGTACTGGTTACACCTCTGCCTACCCCTTCGGAGATTACAGGCGTGAGTGTATATGTATGTATAAGTTTCATACTTTAGTTTTTAACTTACTTGCCGATGTAAATTAGTACAAGCGTGGGTACTTTCGTTTAACAAAAAGATTTAATTAATAGATTCCTGAACAACTGTAATAATTTTTATTTTCATGAAAATAATAACGTTTATAGAAGCAGGCCGCAGAATGTTTATATAAAAACATAGTATATGTTATGTAGATACATAAATCTCTGTATACCATTTCACAGCACACTAAACAATAAATATTTTTTATAGTCGTTTAGGTTTATCTCTTGCGGACTAGGCCCTGTTACTGATATAATTTATTACTTCTGGGAATTTATATACATGCGTTGAAGGTATTTTTTCTCCTAGCAACACTTCAGGACCCTATGTCATTGTTCATTGACCAAGATTTATTTTATGTGACAGCCCTGACTTTTACCCGAATCCCTAACATGGATCTCATGGAATAATTACATCATAATAACACGATTCTGTTTTTCGCGGAGATTTCGTTACGTAATTAGTTAATATATTGGGTTCGGTTTGTTGCTAACTTTCAGGAACTAAGAAAACATTGTATGTAGTGTAATTCTCTGGAGACAAAAATCTTTGATTAAGGAATATTTCCGTTGCCAGCAATAATATTATTGCCATGGAATTAATATATTAGAAAATATTGTTGCTATCATTTATCTCGAAAAGAGAATAAAGTTTTTTAATTGCAAAACTTATGTTTCGTATCGACAACTGAGAACGTCTCAGCTCAATGCCCTAGTTTGAAATGGTCTAGAAAAATAAATTGCAGCTAGTTTAAGCCAAATTGTGGGTGGTCGTGCTCTTTTGTTCGACAGGCATCAAAAATATGAAATCGGTTATAAGGCACTTGTTTCAGATTTTCCTGTTCATCTGATCAATCCAAGTATCTTAATCAACCATATTTAGTTCTTATTCAGAACTATATGCACATAATTTTAGAATACTGTTATCAATAAAAAAAACAAATATTTTTCATTCAAGATACATTAGTCAAAAAAATAAGTTTAATTTAGATATTACGGATATATTAGAGGAGATTAGAGGATTGAAGCTATAAAACTTACTCACCGTACAAAACGCAACAGCAATTAACCTCACCTCGATTTACTGTGACAGTGGTAATAACCAGTCGAGCCGGGTTAGCAGTTAGCCGAGGCTAACGTGCCGTACTGTAAACAAACCTACCTACAGCGTGGCAGGGCCACTTGAAGTGGAAAACCTGATCTTGGATCGATTAATTGCTTTTATAGTTTTCTCATCTCTCACCTTGTTCCAAGCGCAGACGTTATTTGCGTCTGAATAGTTTCTAACTACAATAAGATACTTCTATTAATTGAAAAACTTATGTGCCTTAATTAAATACTTTTAAAATTTACTGTATTTGCTTCAACATTTCTAATTCTGATAAACGTGTTTAGTTTGTTTAATATTTTATGCATAATGCAAGAGAGAATTTAAAAAATATTAACAATATGCGCATACTGCCGATTGTCAACTATATGGCATGTACCTATTTATCATATTAATAATATTATCATGAATTGTGCACTCACTGTAGGTTAAAAAAAATATCGATACAATAAGTCAGCAGGTAAAATTATTTTCTTCAATTTTAACTTTCCTATAACTTTGAGAGGTTCTTCGTGGGAATTGATTTCTTGCCAGAAACTCATTAGTATGCGCCATGCAAAGGAATGAAGGACGTATTAAGATCGAGTGTATATGGGAAATAATTAACTCGGCTTCGGCAGGGTTTATGCATATCACTATATTTGTATGTATGTTTTATTAATAGCTTGTTATCTGGGGCAGCTCAAACATTTATTGCAATAAACAATTATTTATTCGGTGTTCTGGGATCGTAAGTCCCTCGTAGTTCCTGATAGTCACAATATATGGCAACCTAGTGTGGCTTCAGGACTATGTATGTTTTAGAGATTTTATTATTTAGTTTCTATAATAATACGAACCCTGTATTAAACATTGTCCCACTACTGGGCACTGGCCTCCTCTACTAACGAGAGGGGTTAGGCCTAAGTCCACCACGCTGGCCTAATGAGGGTTGGTAGACTTCACATAGCTTCGAAATTCTTATGAGAATTCTCAGGTATGCAGGTTTCCTCACGATGTTTTCCTTCACCGTTAAAGCAAGCGATAATTAACAATGAATACACACGTAACTTTAGAAAATTAGAGGTGTATGCCATTTCGGTTTCGAACATACGACTTTGGTCTTGACAGTCCGTACCGCAACCAACTAGGCTACCGCTGCTTTTGCTTAGTTTCTATACTTAACACATATTGAAAATGAATGTGTTGAAGAAATCTTGATAAGTTTTCTACTCTGCCGTCGTTTATCAAACTAATTAGTTACGTCAATATTAGTCACGTTTCACATCATTATTATGAGAGGAAATTAGGGTGCCAACCACTCAATGATATTAATATTGATACAGTCACAAGAAATTAATACAGAGCGAGACGAAAGACATACAGTTGTCCTTTTCAGTACACGTTTATGTGTTTTATGACTGAAACCGTAATATATAGTACTGGTATAGGACTGCCTCGGTAGCGCGGTTTGTAATTGCGTTACGACTGCTGTGCTGAGGTCTCAGGTTCGATCCCCGGGTTGGGTAAAGTTTGGGTATTTCTATTTAGAAATACTCAGCATCATCCTGGATTTAGGAGTTGTGCCCGCTATGACGATAGGCATGCCCCCTATCACATTATGGGACCGTAATAAATTCGGCGATAAATGGGTGTACGGGTTACACCACTGCCCACCCCTTCGGAGATTACAGGCGTGAGTGTATATGTATGTAAATCATGATAGTACTTGTATATCTGAATATTGCAATGATTCGGAATAATATGAGTGGTATTCCGGCATAAGTTTATTATGAATATTATATCAGCCCTGAAAATGGGCTCCATCTAGTTAGCGGCCCAAATAGCGAAATTTGGCCCGTGACCATATGGTCCGAATTGGTCACGAATTGGTCACAACTGGTCAGCAACTTTGAGTATTTGGTCAGAACTCCTACAAAAAGTACAACAAATTTAAAATTTCTTATTTATTTGGGCCGCCAACTAGATGGAGCTCTGAAAATGCGTTATCCTTGGCAAAGGCCTCCTCTGCCGTGATTGATCAGGGTCCGCCTCGCTGGTCTAATGCGGATTGGTAGACACGCATATTCCAAATTTAATTAAGAATCTGAGGTATAATGGTTTCTTCATAATGTTTTCTTCTATACTATATAATAATATTATAAAGAGGAAAGATTTGTATGTATGATACGATTTGTAAAAAGTAGTGGACCGATTTTAAAAATTCTTTCACCATTTGAATGCTACATTATCACTGATTAATATAGGCTATTTTAATTGCAAGAAAGAAAGGTGTAATAGCTTAAGATACCTCCATGGATTGTATACATTTTCTTCCAAAATTTACCTACACGGGGGCGTAGCCGCGAGCAACATCTAGTTTATTATTAAAGCGAGTGATAATATTCAATAAGTACATACTTAAGTTAGAAAAATCAGAGTTGATGTCGCAAAAGTTTGAATCGAACCCACGACCGCTGCCTCAATTGTTTACTTCTCTCGTCACTAGGTTATTGCTTCAATATCAACACTTATTTACTATTAGCAATTATGAAATTCAGAACCATTATCATTATGATACGAGTAGAGCAGTTAAAATCTTCATAAGTCAAATCATTTGTACCAAGATGAAATTAAAAATATCTCAACGAGAATCCTCACTTACTTAAACCCATTACGAACTCTAAAGAACAATGCTTATTGCATCGCGGATTGTTACTAAAATGAAGAAACCGTCGTCAAGAAATCTTACGTCTTTAAATCACAGCAAAACGATCTACAAAGCCACTAACATAATGGAACTTAATGGAAAGTAACACTTGAGCCTTGTGTGGCATTTAAGCCTCTTTCAGTACAGTGCATTTTGGGGTACTTTAGGGTAAGCTGGGGCTTGGCAGTAGGCGAGTAAATTTGAGAGCCGGTATTATGAAAGATAGCTTGATTGCCAGTATTGTGAAATCGATATTTTGATTACTTATTTGATAGAATAAACTAGCTCAGCTGATAACTAAGATATGTTTTTCGAATCACATTTTTATTTTGTGCCTGATAGAACCAACGGTGGGACAGATTGGTCTTCAACAGTAATGGGCCGGTTCGACCGAGCTGGTACCTACCATTGTCGCACAGAAAACCGACATAAAGTGGCAGATAGCTCTTACGTATAACAATATTCGTATGTTCGAAACAAGCACAAATGGCATACACCTCTGACTTTTATAGTTACATATATTAATTATCGTTTGCTTTAACGGTGCAGGAAAACATCGTAAGGAAATCTACAGACAATAGAATTGAGAATTCTTATACGAATTTGAAAGGTATGTGAAGTCTACCAACTAGAAACTTAACCACTGTGAGTTAAGTTTGAAGACGCTCAAATCGCTTTATTTTCTATTTTTTCCGTTCCTTTGAGGTAGGCAACGCACCCATGATGCCAGTGATATACTCTTATTCACACAATTATTATTTATGAGCGTTTATAGAAAACACATACTGCATTAAAAGCAAAACATTTTATTCCTCCATTCATCAAAAATAATATAACCGGAATCGCACATGAAGTGCGCCGTCAAAGTTGTAAAGCTTGTAATTTGAATTAAAATTATATATAAAACTAGCGGGCCCGGCAGACGTCGTCCTGCCCGTAAAAGCAGCGCCACGCCGACTGCAGTGCCATCTGCCGGGCTGATTTGTGAATCTAAACCATCCAGGGCGCCACCCAAACGCATAAAAAAAAATTGATTCATATCGGTCCAGCCGTTTAGGAGGAGTTCAGTGAAATACACACGTACAGTAGAATTATATATACCTAGTCAGGTCATAAATTCTGTCACATGTTTAATATAAAATAATTGAAACAAGTTTATTCATTATGTAACCATTTATATACCAAAATGAACTTAACAAAACATAGATTCTTATGACACTAAAGTTTATTCAAAATGACCTCCGTGATTTTGAATACAGGCCTTTAATCTGCGCGGCCAGTTGTCTATCGCAGCACGAACGAGGTCCATGTCAATATCGGCAGCTGCCTTAATCAAGGATGTCTTGAGTGACTCCAAATTGGGATGAGGCTTTGAGCACGCCTTTTCCTCCAAGTGTTGCCATATCTTGTAATCTAACGGATTCAAATCTGGACTGGAGGAGGGCCAGTCTTCGTGCCGGATGAAGTCGATTCCACGCGCCGCCAGCCAGTCTTGTGTGCTCTTCAATCTATGAGCTGGCGCCGAATCATTTTGTTTGTTGTAGCTTTCTTCTACGGTAAACATTTTTTCATCTGAAAAAAGAATTTCCCGATATTTTTTTCCCGCGTACCGCTTCAACAAAGCGCGGTATCTTTTCAGTCTCAGGTCCATTAGACGAGCATTCAAACGATGTCCTGTTTTTCTTCGATATGCCCGAAGCCCTAAGTCTTCATTTAACACCCTTTTCACCGTGGTTCTGCTTAACCCCATCTGAAGGGCCAACAGTTTCTGCTTACGTTTGGGATTTCTTTGAATTCGCGCCTTCACAGCTTTTATCACTGCTGGAGTCCTAACAGACCGAGGGCGATCACTTCTTGACCTGTCATCTACACTAGAGTCTTCATTGTATCGTTTGATGGTACGATAAACGAATCTTTTGGTTATATTCAAATTTTTCAGTATGTCAAAAATTTGAATTGGCGCGTAACCGCAACGATGCAACGCAATTACTGCAACACGGTCTTCTTTAAGCGTCCACTCCATATTTAAAAATGAGTAAAATTCTAAAAATTATACATTTTTATTTTCATGGACAATTTGAAATTCGAATTCAATAAACTTTTTTGTGGCCAGCATTCTAAAATAAAAGTTTTTACTGTGTGACAATACTTATGACCTGACTGTGTATAAAGACATGTTCGTCATATTTAGGTTAAACCTGTATGTAGTAGCTATAAATAGATTGATAGATTAAATTATTATAGGGATTGTCTCTCGCTACTTGATACTCTATCTGGACAGCACTGCGCTTACCATCAGGTGCAGTGTGGTCACTGTGCCGCGCCAGAATAAAATAAAAAAAATACTTACATAAGACTTCAAATTCCCAACCATTATCATGTAGACCGACTGGTCTATTGTTCCTAAATTTAACACATCAAGCGTAATTACCTATGAATTTCTACATACAATTGTTAAACGGTGTTTTGAACATGTGCCCTCTAAAGTTCGAGAAACTGTCAGAGCAAGCTGCTGTATAATATAGCTTTGGCTATGAACTACAACGTTACCGCTAGTTCTCATCTGTCAAAATTATGCAAACTAATTACGTTGCAATTTTGGAAATTGAACGGTAATCGAAAATGTTGCATGGACAATTGCTGTGGTTAAAATATGTATTATAATAGTTTGCCTGCAAATAAGTCTATTTGATGCCGGTTTAAATTATATGTATTGAATATATTTGGGGTACTTTAATAAAGATAGTACTTAAAAGTTTTTATTATAATTATAATGGCAGAGTTATATCAAATTATAATTACTTTATAATTTGATATAACTCTGGCACTGAAAATTATTAGTCATTTTGTTTAAGGTCTATACGATGTTATATTGTCTAGTGGTAGAAATTCAACCGCAATTTATTATGTTTTTATATTTGAACGTTATACATAATTCGTAGCTCAAAACTCATTTAGTCATTCTGTCTGTAATTATTTTTAATTAATATTAATAATTATTTGGCGCAAATCTATTCTCGAATGTTTGACCTGTTGACATTGACAATATCATCGTAAATAATAAATGATTTATTTTATTTTAATTTAAGGTATTTATATATAACACACATTATTGTGTATATACAATTAAGCTTTCTGCACCTTTTCTCCACATAATCTTTGACTATGCAATCGTTTCTTTATGCGCGCATAGAGCTTAAAAATGGATATAAAGTTTTCTCTTCACATATTAATATATAGATATTTAACGGTAGGCTTTGCTGTGCCCTAGCATTGCAGAAGTCTATGGGCGGCGGTGACTACTTCATCAGGTGGCCCGTCTGCTCGTCTGCCTATCGAGGCAATAAAAAAAAAATACTGGTTTTCGAAATAAAAACATGATTAGGCACATTGGGCACTTTTGGCACAAAAGCACTGAACTCGCATGACCTGATGGACCTGATGGTCACGCGAGTGCAGTGCGCTCAGATTATTTTACTTTGACATAAGCACGCCTAAAATTATTAACAAGTAATCATAAACAAAAAAACTTCTTCACGGACGCTTTTACAAAAACACAGTAATTCGAAATTTTGAATTTTTGATTTCTGTCGATAGTCCCCATGACTGTCTATGTTTTTTTTTATCCTTGCACGGCAAAGTGACGCACTGCGCTTCCCATCAGGTGCAGATGGTAAGCGCAGCGCCGCGGCTAGAGTATCGAGTAACGAGAGTCGATCTATCCCCCGCAACTCAACACAATCATGCTGGCCTGCTTCTTCACACTACACCATGGGCAAGAAGGTGAAGAAGCCGTAGAGGGTCCTGTGTCAGAGTACTGAGAAGGCCGATAAACGGCCAACATCATAGCCCAACTCCCGACCCCCAACAGAAACCAGATGTACAATGACTGATCCCGGAACGCGCGACACACTTGCGTGTGCCACTATGGCTATATTAAACTGTACAATGGCAGCCGTAAATATCTTGATTCAACAAATGTATTATAGAACACTAGCTGTTGCTCGCGGCTCCGCCCGCGTGGAGGTCATGTTTGAGACAAAAAGTATACACTACAAAATACCAATTTTTAGCATTTAACTTCAAAAATAAAGGATTTTCATACAATCTTTCTTTCCCTATTTAACCCCCTTAGGGGTGGAATTTCCAAAAACCCTGAAATATGTGTTTTTAATTTTTAACTGTAAGGCCAAATACCAAATTACATGCGTTTAACTGTAAAAATGACAGATTTTCATACAAACTTTCTTCCCCTATTTTACCCCCTTCGGGGTGGAATTTCCAAAAATCCTGAAATATATATTTTTTATTTTCAACTAAAAAGCCAAATACTAATTTTCATAAACTTAACTTCAAACATGACGGATTTTCATACAAACTATCATCCCCTATTTTACCCCCTTAGGGGTGGTATTTCCAAAAACCCTTCCTTAGTGGATGCCTACGTCATAAAAGGTACCTATTGTCAAAATTTCAAGTCTCTAACCCCAGCCGTTTTGGCTGTGCGTTGATCGATCAGTCAGTCAGTCAGTCAGTTTCTTCTTTTATATATACAGATTGACCCAAAGAACATTGTTGATTGTTCCGAGACTAATGTTTTGTGTAATCTACAAATATTTATTTCGGGCCTGGGTGTTGAGATCGTAAGCCTCTCATAGTTCCCGACGCCCACAACATGTGATCATAGTGTTGGATCAGGACTATGTGTGTGTTTATTTTATGTTTTTATTCTATTTTAATACCCGTTTGCACTTAACTTTAAGAAGAATTCATGTCTAACTCTATAGTACGCACTTAGCTGTGAAAGTGCACGGCACTTACCATAATGCACTTGACATTTAAGATAATCTTTGTTTACGAATTTCTTTTGGTGAAGTTAAGACGAAATTTGATGTAGACGGGCAGACTATTTTTTGTGTTTTTTTAACCACCAACGTTTACAAGTTTAACATGTATGTTATGTGTGATGAACATGGTAGTTTATTTACTGCTTCGGTGGCGTAGTTTAATGCGTACGGTGAATGACTGCTGAGGTCTGATATTCAATCGGCGGGTTGGGTAAAAGTGGTATTGGGTTTTTCTATTACGAAATACTCAGTATCAACCCCAAGTCTGAAATTCTACCCGATATGGATCTCCGTATCGGTTAGAATTTCAATAGAAATAGAGTCTATCTAGGCTCGACCCCCATCACATCATGGGATGGTAAATGCTCGGCGAAATTTGGGTGTACTGGTCACACCTCTGTCTATCCCTATGGGGATTACAGACGTGAATACATTTACCAATATCTATGTATTTTAGATGTACAATGTAGTTTTGCATATACAATATATAACTGTATGTTTATCTAAACTTTTTTTTATCGTGGCACGGCAAAGTGACCTGCACCTGATGGTAAGTGCAGTGCCGTCCAGTTATAGTATCAAGTAGCGAGTGATAATCTATCCCTCGCTACTCAATACAATCATGCCGGCCTGCTGTGTAGCTTCTTCTAGCACACTACGCCTAAAAGACCCAGGATCATAGGAAGGAGGGAACACAGTAGTAACTGTTCCACAGCTTGATGGTGCGGCAAAAGTACGAGTTTGCGAACCTCTTAGTTCGGGCCGGGGTAGTAGACACCACAAAGCTGTGGCTCCGCAATCCAGTACGCGTGGTTGTGGTATGGAAGGGAGAGGATGGGACAAGATCAAACAATTCTTCAGAGCATTCGCCATGATACAGACGGAGAACACGCTAAGCGAGGAAATAGACTAAATAAAATTACTTTATATTCATGATCCATATGAATAATTCATTTTTATACATTTCTCTATCGGCGTGACAACTAGCAATAAATTTTATAGAAAGCTTTACTGCAATAAACGGTTCAACCGAAATAAAACCCACTTAGGTCAAAGTCCGGCTTAATTTAGTACTCAAACGACACGTCGACTATTGTATTGTGAGGTCTCTAGCACTACCCAGGATCCATTTATCTAGTCGTCACAACATTAACCTATAAAGGGTCGAGGCCAGTCTAGGGTTAAGGTTTTCATCAGTGTCAGAGGGAATTGTAATTTTATGTATTTCTTTTTGCGGAGTGCTTTTACAAAGTCAATTATTGTGCTGCTATTGTAAAGTGAGAATTTATTGTGTAATAAAATGTTATTTAATTAAAATAAGATTTTGAAATAGTTGCCACTTTGTTCTGTATGACATGAATAATGCTGTGTACAATTTCTAAACACCGCCACAGGCCTTCTTTTCTTTTATTTTTAAAACTCTGCGCAGTTTCCTTTTTTTTTAAAAAAGGAATACACACTATCGGCCAGTTTTCGGATCAAAAAAGCTCAATCAGATGGGTGCCCCGTTATCTATCGCCCCCAATCCACAATTACCTAAGTTTATAATCATTAAATGACTATAAGTAAAGGAAATATGCTAAAAGTTATGAAATGAAACCTTTCATTCGCCTGCGTGATAGCATTTACCAATACCGTAAGAGGCTGAAATCCCATTAAAGAAAAGTACTACATTTTTTCCGAATTTTAGACTATTGAACTTTAAGAAATAGCCAAATTGGCCCAGCCGGTTTCAGATGATGCACTTACCAACAAACTTAACTCTTTTTATTTTTGGAC